>JAKTWD010000949.1:0-12444 GCA_030581935.1 Metschnikowia corniflorae | reverse complement strand
AAGGAACAGGCCGCGGCATATTTGGCTTCTTTTACCGGTGGCGTGTGGTTGAAAAATGAGGCAATAGAGTCATTGCCTAGTAATGAGCGAGAAAAAGTGATGGACACTTTTATGTCGTACTATGAGACAGGCGACGAGCGGATCTTGTTTGATTTGCATAGAGCATTGGGTCGTGAGGTTGAGGACTATCAGACCGACGACGAGGTTGAGGTCTAAGGGGGTAAAGACTCAGACTCAGACTCAGGACTTTGAAACGGACCGCGTTGTGTTGGAACGATTTGCATCGTCTTTCTCCACTCTTTGAATCAAGAAAGTGTCACGATGATCACCCTTTGACCTGGCCATGTATATAGAATAGAGGACATGATAATTCTTTGTAGACTCGGGTCCAATTTCGTAGCTTCTAAACGCATTCGGTCAGATTCAGGCTATTTGGGGCTATTTCGAGGGGTCTCGCCTTGGTCTAGGCCTGCTCACTCAGTGCCAAATCCTGGTGAATTGGATTTCACACCCATCGGGAGCCTCAATAGTTCTAAACAACTGAAACTCTACTCCATCATCAGAACTATCTTTACATTCAATAGGATTGAGTCGTTTGGTGGATGACGGAAGATTTCTCCATCTTGAGATGGGGATTGATTCCTCATCGGAAAAAATGGACAAGGTTCAATTGCGATAATGTCTGTTTAGATTTTCTGTGGAAGTTTACAATTCTTATACCAATACTCATGGATGAAATTATCGGCCAACCATTTCTCGATTTCACTCATGGCAAGGAATCAAAAGAGTGTTTGTTTAAATTCAGGAAATATATCGAAGAAACTCATTCATACCATTTGTATGACGGTACAGATACCCAGCCATTATAAGATGCTAAATTGTTCTTCCAGACCAAAAACTTTGTTTTCATGTTCGAAAAATTCTTATTTCTCAAACCATGGAACTCTCTCGAAAGGCATTCAAAAGGTTTCCGTACTCGGAAACCACCGAGGCTTTGTCTTCGAGACCGAAAGCAGAAATCGGAAATCTTCTCGCCTAATGCGGAGTCAGTTTGAGTTTCAGAATTCCAAAGGGCTTCTTACAGAAATTCCGGACCCTTGCCTCACTCTTTTTGTGTTCAGTGTAGTAGTAATTATATTTGGTTGGGTTGGCTCGAATACTCTTTGGCCTATCTCACATGTCTGGATATGAAGCGGTGGGTCAATTGACGTTAACGCTTTTTTGACGCCCAAACACGCATCGAAAAAAGAGTTCAGTACGAGAGGTCACGTCATCTTTGAAACCTGAAGAACCATACGTCTCAAGGCCATCAGAAGGATCCCGTGGCTCCTCGCTGGGACTTTCGTTTTCGACTTCTTCTAAGTTAGCCTGATACTGAGGAGAAACTTCATAGAGTAATTTTGATCGCTTGAACTTTCTGCTCCGGTACGCCAAATTTTCTGAATATCTTTCACTTCCGTCATGGATTACGTACAATAGCGAGGTAGTATGGTTTGAGCCGGTTGATGCTCTCGTCATGTAGTGAAAAGCATTGAATATTGGGCAAGACTCGCTCAATGGCCCACTATCACTAGTCAATTTGTTTCCACAAATGAGGATGAGAATCGTCACATCGACAGTGGCCAAACGGATGAGACATATTAAATGTTTCATTCACTGTCAACTTTTAAGCTGACCGCAATCCCTTTGCGGGCCATTTTAGGCGATGTGTTAACCCATGGCTGGTTTATTGCTGGTTTCGCATGGACAGCTGGTGGCCAATATAATCTCTCCCTCCGGTAGAGACGCTCTGGTCAGGTTCAAAGGCTATGATGAAGGTCCGAAAGGAACGGAGGAAACTGAGCGAAGAAAGCCCACCCTTTCGGTATCGAAAGCTTAGTCGAAGACACAAGCCAACTAGTCCGAGAGCACCTGTCGCAGCCGCATTACGGGACAGCATAATCACATCTTTATGAATCTAAAACATGGAGGCTTTGGATGAAGATATTTCATCAGTGTCTGTCTCTATGAATAGCAAAAATTCCGACTCCAATCAGGATTCTAGCTTCAACACAAACCATAATACTCATCTTGACAGCGGCCCGTCGTCTCAAGGAAACTCATAATGAGCACAATCCACCGGCGACTGATTGAGCGTGTGTTTATGAGGATCAGGCATCCTAGCCATACAAAGAAAGACTCGAGTCAGCAAAACCTTTCACTGTTTCCGCTGCTCAATATTCAGATGACGTGTGCGGGCATCGGTCCCACCCATTGCTTCTTGTTTGGGTGCATTATACCAGGTATCTCCGTCGCTTATGGGGCCCGTTGCTTGCAGAGGCACCAGAATACGGGGAAACCATATTCCCGTGCTAATCTTCTTTTTGAAGAAAATGATTCGGGTCATATGGTGAATCAATTTTGATCTTTAAGACTCGTGTACCAATCTTCAAGCTCAGTTATCGTTCTAATCTGCCATTTGACGAAAATCAAATTCGGGGGGAGGGGGCCAGTCTGAAGTTATTTCTCCCTCACTTCACTAGTGACTGCGAATGCTTTGTTCCCTTATGGCATATCTCTCTCAATCATTCAATGCTTGCTAAGTAACAGCAATATCCGAGCCGGTCAATTCCAATAATCTGACCATTCCTGTGGGTGACTTTGAATGACTTGGTGATTGACCGTTTGTCCACAGAGGGGGCACTGTTATTCCGTTCGCTCCTTGGAGTCATGAACTGGGACGTTCATCCCTGTGTTGAATTGATGAAGAGCCGATCACTCCGCTTGATCCATTCTTCCTTGTACATAGCTGTCCAGAATCCTTTCCATCGAGTGATATCCCGCACCTCTGGGCAAAGTTTTAAAACGCGTTTAGGTTGAGTCACCGGGAGCTTACGCTGTATGTCTTTACTGCTGGACTTGAACGGAGCATTTGCTATAAGTCTGGATTCACTTACTGTAATGGCGAATGGGACGGTAGCAAACCCAGATGGGTCTTGGAATTAATGTGTTGCAACACTCCTTGTGCAATCTGCTTTTACACTGATATCTTTGACGGCGACCCCATCGTCCTGAACAAAGTTCCTCCACGCTTCTGTGTATAAATGTTCAATTGAAAAAAGACCCACTGCAAGCTTTCATAGAGAAATCTCCACGAATCACAGAGGAATTCAGTCCAGCAAAGATTCCTCACGTATTCCGGATTAGCCCTCTTTTTCCGAGAATGATTCGGGTCATATAGTGAGCCAAATTGAGTCTCCAAAGATTCGTGTACCAATCTTCAAGCTCTGTTAACGTATTAGGCAAAATTGCTGCTCGTTGTCTTTTCATCTGGGTCTGAAGTCCAATAGCTCCGTAAACCCCTGGTTTGGCCTGGCGTAAAGCTTGTCTCTACCCACATTTCGAAAGACTTTGTCAACAGCCAGATCCATTTCTTCAACATCGCAGTCGACATACACAGACAAAGGTCCGTCTATACCACTGTGGACCGGTGTTGAGTCGCATCGTAAATCCACCGTAAATGAGGTCAACGCTAACGATTTTTTGTAATCGTAGCTACGATTACGACAGGCCCTTCGTTAGTAGTAAGATCGTAAAATTGTACGACACACTTACGACCTTTCGGCATATTACAAGGTGTGCATAATGTCATCAGGCAGGCTCTGATTTGGCTCCATAGAGATCAAGGAACTAAGAAGATAGACATTTGGGACAAAAAAGGTTATACGTTCGCTGATCACAAAGATACTCGAGGAAATGTACTATACAGAAGTGGATACCCTGAGAAAGAAGCTTGCTGTGACCAGGGCCAGCTCGCTCCTACACATGATCAGTAGAAAGCCAGTATTCGAAACAAGATTCTGGGGTCACATTACACTTCTTTGATCACTCCTTTGGACTCAAGAATTATGTGCTTGGATTTGAGGTGCTCAAAGTGAAGTTCATAACAGAGGGCGCATGATTCCTTTTTGTCCAGGAAGTATTCAAAAGTTCTGGCTTATAAAACCGTATTGTATCTATAACGAGAGAAATGCCTCGGTCAAGAGTGTTCAGCTCGAGCAATTCAAACAAGGAATCAAGATTGGGGAAATATACCTTGCGCTGGTCACGTATTGAATGTATCCACAACTTTTATTTTGCATTACACGTTTTTCAGAAGTAGGTTTCTATAGCATCCGGTAAATTGATGAAAAACCTTTTTTCTTGAAATTTTTTTCGAATCGAATGAAGTCACTTCCCAATTACATTCGAAGGCTTGTAAAAGGTGTTCGCATTAAATCATTTCTTTAGACAACGTTTGAAAAGATACGAAAATTGCAAGACAAAAACCAACAAGGTCCGGAAATTTTGATATTGGGTAATGAAATTCGTTGGCTTTCGAAACTCAAAATGTTTCGGAGGCTCTATATTTCAGAAAGAATTCAACTGTGTATTGGCTCAAGGTGGGCGCCTCGATAAAAAGACCAAAAGCGTTTGAGGCTCGAAAGTTTCGAAATAAGCGAACTCGAATGGGAATACCCAGACAATTTGAACGCATTCTAGAAATATTCGAAGCACCGTCCCCTCATCTACAAGCTAGCAAACAATTTACCATCAGCTTGACCATCCTTTACGTTCAAAATATTTTCAGGAACCTTCGAGGTTTAATTACGGAACTGCTCAAGCACTCACATCCGTATCTTGCTCAAAGACTCGAGGCTTCTTATTTGAAGCTTCATGACCAGTTCCGCCTTTGTGAAGGCGATCATGTCTGCGCCTTCTGAAGCATTATTTTCACAAATGGGTGATGTGAATACAAAGAAAAGAAAGGAATTGCTGGCACGTAGAACAAAGATGATGGTGTTTCTCAAGTATCGGGCTCATTCTGTCGGCTTTGGGAAATTTTAGGAGAGATCGAAGACATAAATGACCTTCAGCGTATGGATGGGGGATGACCTGGATGAAGTGCTGGGTGGAGAAAATGAAGTGATGGGTGGAGAGCTCTTTTAGGCGAAAGGAAGCAGGTGATCATATCAGAATTGAATGCAAGAAAATAGTAAGAACAAACAAACTTCGTGTACAATCCTTGTTTTTTTTCAAGGATCAATTGTATTACAGGGGGCTCCAACCTGAAGCTACAAAATCTATACCTCTATAAAAAACCCTATGATACATCTTGCAAAAGGCACTGAGTAGTGAAAGGGCCCGACTTTTTTCCCAAGCCTTACTCTCTTCTCCTTACCCTCCCCGCTTCTGCAAGTCGTGTTAGTCCGTTCTGACCCGAGTATGCTCCAAGAACTTCTTTAACTTGCGTCTCAGAAGTGGTTGAAGTCTTAGCTGGTAGAACGTTGACACCGTCATACGCAAACACGACGGAACAGGAAATTACTTGCATCGCTGTCGCAACGAAAAAAAAGAATGCAGCACCACAATTTCGCATATGGTCTCCCACTACACTACTCAGTGTGGCCCTACGGAGCTTAACTAACGTTGATCGGACGGGAAACAGTGTGTTCTCCGTGGTATGGCCGCATCCGAAATTTTTTTTGGGGTAGTTAATACAGTTAGCTACCTTTCACGGACCGTCTGAGTAAGGTATTGATTTCTCGTTAGACCTTCTCTTCACACGGAATGAAAGTTCTCTTTTTAAAAACAGGCCCCTGGAGACAATCCGGGCTCCTGGAAGTACCAGAATCCAATCGACTGATCTCAAAAGGTCAGGTCGCCCACCAATACCCCGATAAAAGGAAGTGACCACCCGAAGGAGCCCTCAGAACGCCGATATCTGCTTTCCACTCTATTGCGCCTCAGACCCCGGTTCGAAATCCGGGCGACAACACAAAAAACTGGATGTGCGGTACACATCTGGAAAATCAAGTGTGTTAAGGTGACTTACAGAAGCGGGGAGGGTAAGGAGGAGAGAGTAAGGCTTGGGAAAGTCGGGCTCTTTCACTACTCAGTGCCTTTTCCAAGATGTGTTATAGGTTTTTCTAAAGAAGTATAGATTTTGTAGCTTCAGGTGGGAGCCCCCTATAATATAATTGATTCTTTAAAAAAAAAAAAAAATCAATCAGAGCTTTTTTTGGGGAATCATCGCATTGGGTGGTGCTGTGGTTCTGCTTCTGTACGAGCCTGGTCTCAGCAAAAGTATTATTGTATAGAAAAATACCTTCGATGAAACATAGCTATCTTTATAGTTGAGTGATTTTTTTTAATATCCACCTGTAAATTAAGATTAATGTGCCGGATATCACCCACAGAATTCAACTTTTTTCGTGCTGTCCGATGCTTGGACAGTAAACAATATACATGGATGGATTTGATCTTGAGGATTATATTAGTTGTCAATCACGTGCTAACAATAGAGTCAGTAAGGGAGAATTAGTTTAGACGAATCGCTTCCAACTGGCCATCTCAAAATCGAAAGTTTTACTGGAATAAATGAAATCTTAATTAAACATGGTCGTCGTAGAAATATGATGACTGAAAGACGCGGTTTACATGCACATAGTGATCAATCAGCTAGGTTGAAAGTGACTACTGAAAGTCGGAGAAAGAACTATCTTTGGCGCCCCTAGAGAATTGAAAATTCATTCTAAATTCTTATGGAGGCGGAATCAGCTTTTAGATTACAAGAGAGGATCCCAATCTCTGATTTAAAGCTTTTGAGATTACAAACACTGAGAGAAGTTCTAATTCCCTGATAACTATAATATATGCTATGGAACAATCATTTAAATCAGAAGATGATACACCTGGGGTTGATAATGTAAAGGAATAACAGTCGACAAAAGTAAATAAGCGGTTCGACAGGAACAGAACGGTACTGCTGATATAGGTAAAGCTTTATTATCAGAGAAAATACAAGAGCAACACCCTATGAAGCAGATACTAAATTTAGCAATGGGGATATCAATCTCGCAAAACAGAGAGAAAGTCAATTCAAAACAATAAGTGAAATTAGAAGTACGTTATTGAAAGGTCACGAAAAGGCAAATCGATTGTTGAATTAGCTGCAGATGACTTTGATTTGATGAAGAAAGATCCTGAAGAAGACTCAAGTAATCACAATGCTTTAGTTAGAACAAATAATAAAGAACTAGAAATCGGAATGTTAGCTAATATAAATCATAGTAAAACAATAATAAATCCGACAAGGTTTTAAGAGTGCATATTCCAAAAGCTAATGGTACATTAAGTCCATTAAGGTAAATCATTAACTCTCGCACCAAACTGGCATTTGGGTCACCGCCTTTTTTTTTAAAGAATCAATTGTATTATAGAGGGCTCCCACCCCGCCTGCATTATGTGAAAATATGATATCTTTGACTTCGAATATAAAGGCTAAACATCCGCTTAATCATAAAAGAAACCATTGAGCCTTTTCTGGACATGGCTGTCAACGATGCCCTATTGTCCCACAAAGTCCACAAGGGGTTTTCGTTTTTAATGTGGCTGTAAAAATTTATCTTCTGAGTCCACGGAATTTTCCAAAAGGGATTAACATTTCCCAGAGAGCTGAGATCGCGTTCGTTGAATTCCTCATTAAACAAGTCACTAGCATCCTTTTTCGATCTATTGCTTTTTGCCTGGCACGAGTGACGAGAAAACCGAATTGTTTGGCCACTATCGCAAATGAATGTCCCTGCGAAAGCGCATAGTTTAGAAGTTTGTCAAAAGAGGCATTCAACGGACCAGCCACATCCCCAGGACAATCTTCTGGTAATTATGTGAGGAAGCAAGGCTCATCGAAGAGCTACTTTTGAAGGCATACTCGAAACATCAGCAAGACTAAAAGATCTAGCGTCAGATGACTTTCTGGAGACACCTCGTTTCTTACCTCGGTGTTGATCTTTGGTAACACCCGCTGAGGATTTGATGGTATCGAACCGGCAGTTTCGGAGCTGCTCCTGAATTTCGAGCAGTGAACGCTTCTACCCGAGCAAGTTTGTATACTCCAGTGAAGTCATCTTTATTGAAGCGCATAGTACCACCCGCGAGCACCTCAAACCAGTTTTTCCTCCGGACAACTGGTAATTATTTGATTTTAACGGTCCAAAACAGCAAAGATCAAGAGGTTTCAACAAATGAGATGTGTGAGGAGGCATGTATTGAGCGTTTATTTCATTTTCGTTGCAGATTTGGTCAAACTCTGGTGGCCAATGACTACCATGTCCGTGAAGTATCAAAAGTCTATGAGTGCCTTTCGTTGTAGACTCTGTCCGAGAGAAAAGCCTTTTCAAGCCATCGGATAGCAATATCATTGGATGCCCAACCATTCGCACCAACTCCCAAGCGCCAGTCGTCTTCAAGCTCAGCATACCAAGACCCGCAAATTTGCTTACCTATAAAAATGATGAATGGGTGCAAAAACAGACCTTTGCTGTCACCACTCTCGGTTTCCGGTCTAAATTTATTGTCTTTTCCCTCGTATTTCAGACCTTGATACAACTTTTCTTGCTGCAATTAAACCCATCGAAAGCCTGTCTCGTCCACATTGTTCACATCGCTTGACTCGATTCCACGAGTAAGCATCGTGTTATGCACAAGATCAAGCCAACTTTTTATTACCGTTGGCCAAGGCACTTTGCCCGTCGATCATCAAAAGGTCTCAAGTACTTTGTGTCGAGACTTTGATGCTTTTTCGCAAATCTGGGAACCCACTTGGTACCGACTTTCAATTTTCTTTTGTTCCACGCAACGCGAGCAAATGATCTGCCATTTTACGAACAGCATTGACTGCCGGGGCGAGACCGCGAGAGTCCTTCGAGATGATCCATTTGACTAAACTTTCCTCTTCAGTCTTTCTTAATTTTGTTTGGTCTTCGGATGCTTCGACATGATTTCTTGAATCTTTTCTCTTCGTTGAAGAGTGCTGCGGGACGCATTGAAAACGCGAAGTGCTTCCCAAACTGACTTGATTTCGCCCTTTTATAGAATTTTCAGGGCAAATGAGATCCTACTTACATCATCCCACAAAGCCGCAGTCGATTCGATCAGTTGAGGGGGCAGTGGAGGTGTTCGAAAAAAGAAAGTTCGTTTTGAGACGCGTTTGTTGTTGCCGACCCAAATACCGGTTTGGCGCGAAAGCTAGTGAATTACATCAGTATTCCTTCATCAAATAACAGATTTATTCAGAAGATAACGTATATCACCAGCTTTCGCACCACACCAGCATTTGGGACACCACCTGCTTTTTGTAAAAAAAATAAATCGACTGATCGCATTCACATAGTGTCAAAATTCTTGAACTGAAACGAATACGAAGCACGAGATTGAGCCTCGTCATCTATCTTCCATCGGATATATCAACTTGATCAAGGTACGCAGCGCTATACTGCAAAATACCGCAGAATTAGAAACGCTGACAGCAACAATCCACTTTTATTAGCCATTTTAAATTGGGTCTTCAATTCAATGAGACATGAGATGTGTCAATTATTGTTCTCCCTGCCTCCGTAACATGATCCATCTGGAGTTCGAATTCCCGAGTATAAATTATCATAGTGCGACTCCGCTGCACCAACAATCATCGAGTAGAAAGACCAGAAGTAATCCTCAGCAGTATCAAGAACAAGTAGTTTTGAGTCTCTGTCTTCGTCCTCTCTTTTTTTTCAATCAAGTCGTAATTTGCGAAACCCCAATCCCTCTCAATCGATAAATTTGATGGAAGTTATCAGCCGCACGCGCACCATATGAGCTCGGCCGGCTTCTCCATCTTTCAAGGCTTCTGAAATCTTCAGACCCTTCAATTTCCACGCAAACAGGCAAACGAAACAATAGCAATCCAACATAGGAATTGAAAGAGAATTTTTGAAGTATCTTAATACCCACAATGCCGTATGAGGATGCGCTTCGAGACTCGCTCAAGAACCTCTACAACGAGGCTTCTGGGTTTAAGGTCTCCATTGATATCATCGTGAAACTAGCCAAATCATTGAAACTAGACACTTTTGTTGACACAGACGAGACCCCGGGCGTGAAAAGGCTCTCGATTGCAGGATCGCTTTTGCTTTTGGATATCGATTTCAAGAACGACACCGAAGTGGTGAAAGTGAGTTTGTCACTGGGTAACCATTCGCTGGATCTGGTTTCAGATGCACAATTTTTGAGCCAGCTTGAAGGGAACATCTTGTCAGATACAGACAGCGGGATTAACGGGCAGGTTGGTGTGTCTAAATCGGTGGTTTTGCCCTTTGAGCCGCATCTCCGGCCATCTTTCTTGCGCTCGTTAGATAATTCAACCCAGGAAGGCGATGGAATCGCAGAAAACAGTCACAAACTGATCTCCTCCGCCGAAGAAATCCTCTTGGCCAGTCTTGCAGGTCCAACGTTGGGCGCGTTTCCAAACAATCTCAAGTATCTTGCCGATCTTGATCGGGTATCGCCGCCCGAAAGCGATTTGATCGTATACATCGACAATATGGCCACCTATTTGGCCTCCATCCATCATGTGGAGTGCCAACTAGATCCTGAGAACTGGCAGGTTCAAGAAGGATTCACGAGTGGGTTCGGCAAGATCGCACTCAACGATAAACACGAGAAGTCCATCGGCGTGTTTCTCCGGTTCTGGCAAGATAGCCGTTTTCTCAGGAGAGAGCTTCAGAAGAACGATCCGGATCTATATTCAGAAACGCCTTATAAAGCGCTTTTGGCAATCGAGGAGTCCGCTTCTGCTGCGGTTGACATTCTAGCCGAGGCAGCACATCAGCCGTGGGCGCTTCAGAATTCCGCCAGCGAACAGAGTCAGTATCTCTTTCGAGGAAAAAGCGATACGGCGCATCTACACAACCAGCAAAGTGTCACCGAAAACGCTAAATGGAAGCTCGTGCTTCGCTTCACACAACCCGTGTGCTTGCCGGCAACCCTTCTAGAATACTTCGGAATCTCAGACTATGAGCAGGCCAAAACCCAGGACACCGACAAATTCTGGAAAGCTGCTTCTGAGACGGGCGAGTTGAGTTTCAAAAATAACGGCATGACGGTCTCTTTCTTGTTTGACGAGTCCCCCACTTTCGTACTGCTCCAAGCAGTGTCGATTGTGGACTTGCGCGTGCTTTCTGAGCTTGTGCCTGCGCTTCGAAACCAACTTGTATTGACAAACATGATAAAAAATGTTGCTTCCGCAGAAGACACTGTACCGTTGGCGTCTTCAGAGTCATGCAGAATCGATGAGGCCAAAAAGAAGATCAGAGACTCGTTGCTGCTCTCCAGTGATGTGCCAGATGAAGAGGTTCTTGCGCTCAACACCATGTCGAGCGATTATATGGGAGTGCAGCTCGGCCGGGACCCCGATTTGGCCGATTTCATGAAAGGAACCAGCGACAACAATGACGACATGGAAACCGATGATTTGGAGCCGACGCCTGAACCACAAGACAAACCCTTTTTGGCAATCACTTTTCAGGAAATCGACTACGGGTCTCGTCACTCGGACTATGTGATGCAGGTAGAGCAGAATGCTGCCGCGGAAACCTCCACCATAAAGATGAGGATTCAAAACGGCAGAATCATCGCCGACAAGGCAGAAGATGTGGACAGGACTGCAGACGACAAGGCTGCAGAGGACGACATGGAAGTGGAAGTGGAGGCGAGACGTTCGAGCGAAAAGTTTGTGCGGAGTCTAGGTCTTGGGGAAGACGTGCTCTTGGCGCTTGAAGCAATGAAGAATTGAGATCCTTTGAAGCTAGTATCTACATAAAAAGGGAGCGGAGGACCGCCAATCTAAAGCTTCACACCAATGTGGATGCTAGCAACACCAAAGGTCAAGTTCTCGTAGCCCTGCTCTGGCACGTAGAAGCCCGCCTTCTCGATCATGCCACGGAACTCGTCTTGCTTGGGAAACCGTTGGATGCTCTCGACCAAGTACTGGTACGAGTCGCGGTCGTTGGCAATCAACTGCCCCATCAAGGGCAAAAGACCAAACGAGTACGCCTGGTAAGCGTAGTCAACTACGGGGTTCTCGACGTGGGAAAACTCGAGGCACGCAAAGATCCCGCCGGGCTTCAACACACGGTACGCCGTGTTGAGCCCCGCCTGGATGTTGGTGAAGTTACGAATACCAAATGCGATGGTGTACACGTCCTGAGACGCGTCCGCGATGGCGTCCATGGTCTCTCCGTTCTGCTCAATGAAGCTAACACGACCGGACCCGTCGTTCCACTTCGACTGCATGTAGCGGGCTCGGCCCTCGGCCAACATGTCCGGGTTGATGTCGGCGACCGTCATCGTCAGGCTCACGTCGCCAAACTTGCGCTCCGCGTGCTCCAAAAGCCCAAACGCAATATCGCCCGTTCCTCCGGCAACATCCAAAAACGCCAACGGCTTCAGCGAGCTCGCACGCATACCGGCGTCGAGCCGCTGGATGAAGTGGTGCTTCCACAAGCGATGCACTCCTAGCGACATGGCGTCGTTCATCACATCGTACTTTGCCGCCACCGACGAGAACACCCCGCGCACCATTTTCTCCTTCTCGTTTTTGTCGAC
>JAKTWD010000948.1:0-12472 GCA_030581935.1 Metschnikowia corniflorae | reverse complement strand
AACGTCTTCTCGGCGACCACGTCCTTCGAGCTCTCGACCTCAATTTTCTTCGAAATCCGGAAGATCACGTTCGAGTTGGGCAAGTCGCGGATGAAGGCCTCCGCATCAGTGGCAATGGTCAACTTTCTGGTCTCCGCCTTCGGGGTCACGTTGGACGGATAGGCATGGTCGTCAAACAAGGTGTGCACATAGTAGTCCGGTTTGTTGAATGAGCCCAGCAAGACCAGGACGATGATGGTCCCTGCCCTGTACTTGATGGCCTTGGCAATCGGGATTTCCTGTTTGGGAGGAACTGGGAGGTTATCCTCCTGCATCTCCACCCACTCGTACTCGTTCGGATGATCTTTCATCAACATCTCGTCCTTCTCGCGCTTCTTCTCCTCGGCTTCTTCCTTCTCTCTCGTGAGCCTATGGAGCTCATCAATGTTCTCCAATTGAGCACGTGTGTAGACTGGAAGAGTAGGCACAAACGAGACCGAGTACCGCATTTTCCCGTACCCTTTACCGTTGTAGAGTACAGGCTGTTCAATGATCTCGTTGGCACCGTCGAAAGCCAAGTAGTACCCCTCAGAATTCTTCTTTAGGAAGTCCTTGATCGATACCGCACACGATCCCAATGGACGGTCCTTACCCTCTGCCTCCGCGTCCAAAATCTCGAGCAAAATGTGTTGATGCTCGTTGGCAACGGGGAGAAAAAATACTTGGTTGTAGTACGGGTTCGAAGTGTTGGCGATAATTGGCGTTTTCGCCTTCAACTTACCGCTTTGTACCACCCGCACGTAAGGGTCGACGTCGCCGACCGACTCGAGGTTGATCAAGCCCTCGCACTCACGTATGTGCACGCGCAAACCACCAATTGGCGCATCGGTGTAAAGCTCTGTTTCCTCGTTGTGCAACGAAATCGCTTTCCACTTGGCACCGATTCTGAAATGGGCTGGTTCACCTCCTGGGGTCACAGGAGGTGTTGTGATCCACTGCTGCCCTCGCGAAGACTCGAAAACCAAGTCCTGCAAGTTGCAGTCCAAACGACCGACAACGGTGTCCTCGGCCGAGTCCTTCACAATCACCTGGATCTGTGTCTGTGACTGCTGGGTCACAAGTGACTCAAACGTCACACCAAAGTCCGGCTCGTTTGTTTTCTTGAGTCTGCGTGACGTTTGAATCAACTCGTTGTTTACGTATACCTCTGCGTATGGGTTCAACATACCAATCACGGACTTGGAGAGGTCCAAATCGGTGGCCCCAAACACGGACAACTTCATGATTCCGGTCTCCAGATCGATGTTTTCCTCTTTTGTGCCGTCCTCCAAGATCTGAGGCGCCAAAGCCCCGTGCCATTGCAAATCAAATTCGATCTGGCCGACAACTTTTCCAGACTCGACGATATTCTTGGAAACGCCTCTCTGTACTTCCTCCTGGAGAAGATCTGCCAAGGGGAAGTCCACAATTCCCAAGGGCTGGTCCTCCATCTTGTCCGCGAGCAAATGGAACACATTAAACGATAAATGGTTGCCTTCCAAGGCATTCACCAACAAGTACATGGTCTCCAAGTACACCGGGTTGCGCGTGTTTTTCTTGGTGGTGGTCTTTTCCGAGATCCGCGCATTGTTGGAAATTTTTAGTTCGACGTAAGGATGGATCTGATCATCTTTGATGTCCAGAGTAGACTTCAAGTTGACGATTCGCTTCACACGCACAGCCAACACCCCAATCGAGTCATTCAGCTGCTGCGCCATGATATCTTCAACGTCAATGTCCAAAGAGTTCGGTGCATACAACATGGGGCGCAAGTTGGCGTGGATAAGCCCGTTCACAAAGGACGCCAAGCCCGGGATAAACAGCATGATGTCGATCCCAAAAGTATCACCTCCCACGGGTTTCAACGCGTAGTCAATAACAGGGGGTTCGAGGAACTGCACCGACACGAGCTTCACGTGCGGAAAGCTGTCGCTCAACTTTAACTTGATGTTCATTCTTCCAGTGAACGACATGTCCTCAACCAAAATAGGCAAGGTTTTCAGAATAAACGCTTTTCCCACAGTCACACCCAAGGCGACCTTGGGGCTGATCTGCTTTTTGATCTCGTTTTTTGTCATGTCGTCGGTATCGTTGGGTGTGAACAGAAACGCCCAGTCCATCTCGATGTGGTCCTTTCCTTTGCGCGTATACGACTTGATCGAGTCGACACGAGGCGCCTTAGAACCCAAAGTGAACTCATCAAGCGAGATCGCCTCAATTCCAAACCCAGGCGCCTGGTCCTTCATTACCTCGTTGGCCTGAAACAACACCATTTCCGAGAGCGCCGGCATGTAGATGACCCAGAACTTGGCCATGAACGAATTTAGCCACTCCATCGTCTCCAACTCGTCTTCGAGGCGGTTTGACGCATGCACTCGCTGCATATCATCCCGGATGTCTCTGTTGAAACGCCGGAACTCGGCCCGGTACACCGAGGACGCACATAAAAGCACGGCTACGAGCCACCATAAACTGAACCCAACATGGGCAAATGCCCACGCGAAGAAGCACACGCCCACAGGAATCACCGTGTTCCAGAACCAGTCGCCGTACAAGTGATCAATTACGTAATCCTCGATGGCTTTGGTCGTTTCCAATGCCTTTTTCTTGTCTACAGAAGAGTCGTATTCCCAAGCCCCAATGGGGCGCCACGAGAACGTCGGTTTGCTATTCTTGAGGGTCTGTTTCTCATCCTCGCGGTCCAGCTTTGCCCCGCCCACTTCGTCCCCTTGAGCTTCATCCTTTTCCCGGTCAGTATCTGCGGGCGGCTTAACATTGCTAGTTTTAGCGCGATTTTCCCGGTTTTTTTGCTCAACCTCGTCCTTATTGGCGGCAGCTCCATTGGGCCCGTACTCGTTTGGCGAGCGGTCCTAGAAAGGTTAGTATCGGGCGGAAAAAATCGGGGTATATACTGGTTGTGTGGCGGCACTGTAGGCTGTGGTGAGCACGGTAGAAGCACTGCCCGATCCTTACAATGGACAGAAGATAGTCGGTTGGGTAAATCACAATTACATACGCTTGTCATTTTCAATTTTTGCCCACGTGATGAACGATCCCTGCAATTGGCCTGCAAGAACTACCGTTTCTCAAAGTATCGTTTCTCAAAGTATTGGATAATGATCAAAGCTCCTGACTCGCGAGTTGCTGGGCACAGTATCCAGAAGGCCTCAAAGCAATGGTCCGCGGATGTGTGTGCTGCATATAGACATAAACGGTACTGCATGGTTTGATTGGTACATGCGGGAGCCGTTCGATTCGCGCACTTTGTGTCTGTGTGCACGACAGAACGACGCACCGCGGCATGCAAACACAGGGGATAAGACTTGTATACACGGCAATTATTTATATGCAAAAAAGGCCCTGGATTAAGGTATCGGTCCACGGAAGTAGCAGCAACGAGGGACACAATTGACACATGTTATGTTGCTTTAGGAGAACTCCTGGATGTGCAGAAATTGTTGTATTGAGAAATATAATAATTATGGAAGAGATGGCGAATGTCATCTGATGGGTAGCTCATTAGTGGACTGTGCTCGGACTTGTTTGGACATGCTTGTCCGGTCCGAGGTTCACATTCTCAGTCCGTAAGGTATGAACTAAGAAGTCTGCAAAAGAATAATCGCTGATGTAGTTGAAGCAAAGAAGCTCAGGCATGATATTCACTTTTGAAAATGAACACAATGGAGTCTGGAATCGGGGTTTTTTTTTTTTTTTTGAGAAACATCACTTTGTAGAAACAACAGTTTCAAATTGATTATTATTGACTTTTTTTCGCAAATGAATTTCGCCTCATGAAGGTCGAAATGAGAAGTCATTTGCCCAAAATCTTTTGCACTGAGACAAAAAAAAGAATGCTATATTTTCGCCGGGAAAATGGCCAGTGCACGTTGATCAAGACCAGAATTACACATTTGTCTAATGAAGTATGTTTTTGTCGTTTATTATCCGTTTCAGTTCCCATCCTTTTTTTCTATTGTTAATTCCGCCATGATAGCCCTCATCCAGATGCGACCGAGCAATACCCTCATCTCATTCTACCCTCCCATGCTTTATCCATCATACTGAGAACGCCTCACATTTTTTAAACTGATACGTTTCTCACGAGCCCGTTTTAAAGTACGCTTTTGCCTGATTCACAGAAAGTGGCCTTGATTTTGATACCAAGCCCATGTCCCCTTCTTATGATCGGTTGCGAGTAAACAAAGCATGATGGCTGATAAATTGGATAGCTGTATTGATGAAAAGTTGCAAAAACGAGATTCTCTTGTTCTGAGATGAAGAGGATCTGATCCGTTGAAATTTTTTCATTTAACAGCCACGTAGCTCTTCTTAAATCTTGAGCAAGTGACAGTATCAATTGCTTACGCATGTATGGGACACGATTTGAACATTACTTTACGCCACGGCAAGTAAACAAAAAAGAAAGAAGTGCTCTGTGCAAAAAGAAAGATGTTTTCCTGATAGCCCCACCTAACCATACTATGACCCCAGTGCACACTGCCGCACATACGCAGTCAGTCAAACGTCGTTATTACTGTGGTTTTATGCTGTTGAGCACCGAAAGCATCAATATAAGAAGCTCTCACTTTCAGAGTTGAGACCATACGTAAATATCAATCTACGAGAGACAGTCTTTTTTGTCTAAATTGAAATCTCAAGTAAAACAAAGTTTTATGCTTCACCCAGAGGTCACTTGAGGAATGCGATCAACCAACCGACAAAGAGACTTAAAAATTTACGATATGCAAATTGGTGTGTGGATACAGTAAAAGGACGTTGTCATCTTCTTCAGTGTCGTCTTCAACCGTGTCGATGGCAAGAATCTCCTACGAATTCTTGCTCTGTTCATTTGTTTTCGGTGTCCTGGTCGTCTTTGGAAATTTCCTCGTCTGTGATGACGTCTAGTGATTTATGAATTAGTAGCATCGTTATCTTTGTCTGCAGAAGCCTTCTTCTTTCTTTCGAGGCCCCACCCCATTCTCGAAAAGGAGACTCGGCTGGAGCAGATATGGCCGTCACAGCAAGACAATCTCCGGCCATATGCAAAATCACCGGCGACGACGCTCTCCGAGCTTTATGATATGGGACCTTGGTCCTCTGACTCACGGAGCTCCCGGAAGTATCGCTTGAATTCGTACTCGTGAACACTCGGTCTTCTAGATTAGCAGACCGAAATCTACCACACCTAGCAAACGAGCTCCACCTCGAGCCCACAGGAGTCTGAGCAGCTTACATTTCAAAAAGCATCACATACTGCGAGTAAATTCCATAAAAGGAGTTGTTTATTGAGTCAGCCTTGCTTTTACAGAATCCATCAGCGCGGAGAGTATCTATCTCGAACCGTGGATGAAGATTCCAATACTAACTATGCTAACATACTGCCCGTCCGGATCCTTAACGAGAGGCCCGTCTTCTGAATATTGTTTCTCTTTATGCAAACACTGGCAACAACACAGAACCTGATCAATACACTGAACAAGAGGATCATCAAAGATGTCCAAACTAGAAGCACTGGAACTTTCTGAGAAAGCCAGCCACTTCTTATTTATCGTGCCATTTAGAAGAAAGGTTGCCCGATCTTCAAGCCGACCCAGTGGAATCTGGTTTTGGCTTCGGCGTCAGCATCTCTCTTGAAGAAAGGCTGACCAATCTTCAACGCAACCCAGTTCCAGGCCTCTGCACTTCTCTTAAAGAAAGGCTGCCCAATCTTCAAAGCCACCCAGTGGAAACCGGCGTCAGCCTCAGCATCTCTCTTAAAGAATGGCTGACCAATTTTTAAAGCGACCCAATGGAAGCCAGCCTCGGCATCGGCTTCGGCCTCTCTTCTAGCCAAAGAATCTTCAGAAACCTCGGCATTGGAAGCCTTGGCCTCAGCCAAAATGGTGGCGTTCAAAAACACAATGGTGGCAGTGTTGTTCTCGTAAGTGAAAACGGGGTAAACGTCTTCGGGAATGGCCAAACCTCCAAGAATCGAGGCGTATGGAACGAGAGTACCATCGATGGTCAGATTGGTCTCGGAGGCAGATGCAGCTGGTGCAGCGGGGGCAGCAGCGGCGAAGGCGGAGAGAGCACCGAGGATCAAAGGGGTAGAGAATTTCATTGTTGATTGAAGTGCTGATGAGAGAGTGGTATTCTTTGTTGGAATAATGAAGAGAAAACTACTGATTCATGGGAAACCCAGCCAGATTATATACTGATTTTGCATCGCATCGTTTCCGTGGAGTTGCAAAGAGATGGCCCATTGAAGTACCGATTGGGAAATAACAACTCCGTCCGCAGCGGATAATAAAGAACTTCTGACAACACAGACGCACGAATCTCGCATCAACACAGATGGTGGCTTTGTGAGACGTTGAGAATCTCCCTTTGAAGTCCAAATCGGGAAGGACACCACTCCACTTGGTCGCTTATTTAGCGGCGGTTGCATTATGCACGCAATTACGGCTGGCATATAGTCCAAATGGTGTGTCCGGAGAAATACTTAAACATGGGTCTGAAACAAAAGGTGCAGCTTTGACTCCCTCCCCCGTGATCCCATATCTGCTTAATGCAGCAGTTTGACCTTGTAGAGTACATATTTTGGCGTGGCCCAAATATACGAGACGCGCTTACCGGATGGCATCGTCCCCGGTCCACACCGACGCCAGTATTTCCCAAGAACGAATCAGCTACTGGAAGTAAATTGCTCTTCGCATATTTTCCCTTGCTCGCTCAAATCTTTTGGAGTAAGTCAGCCCTTGAAGGTCTCCGCGATCAATTAAGAGCAATCGAAGGGAATAAAGTTGGGTAAGGATTTTGTCTGAATACATGATTCAGCACAGACGTTCCCCGTCAGACCAATGATTCGAGAATTCTCCAATAGGGCATTGTCTAACAGGCCATTCTCAATGACCACACACACGACCATTTACATTCAGATATTAATCGAACGGGTTTGTGATACAAACGTCGCAAATTGCTTACCTCGGCAAGTGCCCGTGTGGCGTTCTTCTAAGGTGAACCATTAAGGTCTGAAGCTCCTTTCCTGTACTGCTTGTTGTATTGTTGCATGATGGGACCAATTCAGATCCAAACAACTAGGCCAGAGAACTGTTCTTAAAAGAGAGCCTTTTCCGTCAATGACCCAGACTGCGCCCAGCCTTCCCACTCAACGCACGATGACTGCTGTCGAAAATCCTGAAGAGTATTCCTGACGATTTCTGGTCTACCGCTGCTGACTTTTGGGTCTGAGAACATATCTCGGTAAGCTCTGCATCATCAACGGACTAAGAGTAAGCTGAATAAAGTAGATGATTGAGCCTACTCGGGAGTCTCTCGGTGCATGCGGGAACATCTCGGGTAGTACAGAGAACGGTGGGGTCAATAATGCAGATCCGAGCCAGAAAGCTTTTAAGTGCTAATAATGAGAGCCTTCAAGTTAATTTTTATCTGCGTGATGATGACTCAGATAACGAGATTTCAAACCTACTGAGGGCCGAGAGCCGCTATTAGTAGTCGAGGCACAGAGGGAATTCAAGACATGAACAGCTCTTTCGACTCAAGACGATATTTGAAGAAACAGGTCAACTTTTGGTCAGGAACTAGCTAAAGCAGGAGTATCATCGCAGAAAGATTTTGATAGTTTTCTAAAAAGCGGACTACTCGTTATTCGGCTGATTATAGAATAAAATAAAACTGTTCGAACACACACACGCCTGCCTCAACATTCACAAATAGGACGGAAGCCTTTCGACCGACTCAAAGTGATATTTACATTTTAGATCTAGCTCGAAGCAATGAAAGCGCAGCCCCATTCATGGGGGTTTTTTTTTAAGAATCAATTGTATTATAGGGGGCTCCCACCTGAAGCTATAAAATCTATACTTCTATAGAAAAATCTATAATACATCTTGGAAAAGGCCCTGAGTAGTGAAAGAGCCCGACTTTTCCAAGCCGTACTCTCTCCTCCTTACCCTCCCCACTTCTGCAAGTCGTGTCAGCCCGTTCTGACTTGTATGCTCCAAGAACTTCTTCAACTTGCGTCTCAGAAGTGGTTGAAGCACAATGCCCGATTCCGCATCCTTTCTCCTCGAACAATAAACTCGGTGAACAGTCTCCACGTACCAATTGAGGTTGCGCATATTTTCGTACTCATGGTTCAATGGTGCCAACATCGAATTCAATTTCATGGGCAATGTCATGCCTAACTGATTCCACCAGGATTTCGTGCAGCTGCATTCGCTGTAAAGATGCTTGAGCATACCTGTCAGATCTACCCTTTCAAGGCATAAATGGCATTTGAAGCCTGTAACTGGGGTCTTCGTGTCATGAATCGGAACATGAGATCCGAAACTAAAATGATGGAGAGCTTTCAAATCTTTGTGCTGTATCCATTCGTATTTGTGGAGTTGCCTCCAGAATTTTTCCCATCGTCGTTTGGGACGAGCCGGTGGACAAATTTCCAAAAACCTCCCCGGTTGGATCGGTGGAAGTTTCTCTTGTTGCTTGCGACTGACAGATCTGAAACTGTACCGATCGCAACCTTTGACTTCTTGCTGTGAAAGCTGATAACCTTCTTGGCTCGTATTTAGAACCACGTAAGATGATTCCAATACGGGCTCCCGCGAAAGCGTTGAACTGGTGAATTCACGTGTGCGTGGAACAATTGATTTCCACGCTTCAAGATAACATATGTCTGTTCCAGTAAAAGTCCACTTGAGATGTGTGAGGGATTTACCTGTGCTTTTCAAAAGGAAGTCAGCACAGTTCAATTCTCTCGCACTCAGGAGTGGAATGGCTTTATTCTTTCTCATGATCTTGGCCATATGGTGAGTTAATTTCAACCGAAGATACTTGGTGTACCAGTCCATGTCCCGTTCAAAATCGAACGGAGAACGGCTGCTTTGTGACCTTGAAGTTGTACTTGCATTTGCAAAAGGCCATAACCTCCGCTCTTTGGCCTAGCATACATCTTGGGCGCAGCGATACCCTTAAAAACCTTCTTTATACCCTCATCCATCTTCTTCAACTGCAGAGGCTTCATACATTGCACCAAGTCCTTATAGACCGTTCTAGAGGCCACAAACATATTGGTGCCTATAGCTCGATTAATCAAATCAAGATTCATGTAACCTTGCTTCATTGTGACAAAAGGTAACAGTCCTATAAGCTGTTTCCAGTTAACTCCATTCAATTTCAAGCCCAAGTACTTCAAGTCTTTCGAATACAACAACATCTGAGGATACGGGAGTATCATCTGATGGTATTGTAAATAAGAAGAATGCACGCCCATGAGTTTGGTCTTAGTCTCACTGACCTTGCTATCGCTAAATCGCTCAAACTTCGCGAGAGCTTTTGCAACTATCTCATAATCTTTGTCCCCGCCAAGATAAATGTTGACATCATCGGCAAAGGCATGGTATTTCATCTTCTCCACCACCATGCCATTGTAGATAATGGGAATACCCTCTAGTTCCTCAAGATGAACTTATATTTCCAAAACGGTTGAGTAAATCTGACTGCGGAAGAGCATAGTATTCCAGCTATATAATTGTGTCGTAAACCCTCAAAGGCTCATCTGGATTCTTATTTCTATAAATACGAGCACGCAATTCATAAAAGTTAATTTTCGAGATTTGGTGGATACGCTCCCAAACTTGTCTTCTGGTGCAAATTCGAGGATTGCCTCTTACAATTCAACATATGTTAAGCGCAGATCAGCGAAGAAGAATGACAAAAAAGCTCTGAAAAATCGAATGTAAAAGTTATACAATTTAGACTTTTGAACGAGATGGAACACATTTTTCATCTATAGAAAAAAAATTGAACACGTAAACAGCTTCGACAAGTTGCAAATTTGAATTAAGTATATATTTGCAACCGCGGCCACTGCGTGAATGATCGGCCCAGCTGAAGACATCGAGTGATCCGAAATTTACGCACCTTTGGGATTATCATTACAAAGCTTTTATAGACATACGCGATTTGCGCCTCACCAATCAGTTACTTATAATTGATGGCAAAGGCATTGAGACACACACTTAAGAAATACCCAGAAGTAGATCTCATTCTCACTTCTCATCATGAGAACTTCAAGTTTTCAACAAAATCATGAGGTCCAACCATTCTCGTACAAAACTGGGGCACCAGCAACCATTCTCCATCTGCCGATACACTCCATTGATCCACACCACATACACCATAGATAACACAAAGGAATCCACAGCACCTTCAACAACCTACATTCCCCGTAATCTCTGTAATGTGTCGTTTATCGATATATACTAATAGACAAAATTAGACGGTCTCCAAGACAACGTCCTTGAAACCGGAAGACACCTTCTTACCCTTCTCCTCAGTGGTGGTCTCACCGTGCAAGGACAACAAAGAGCCCAAGTCGAACTTAGGTTGCTTCAACAACTTGACCTTTCTGATGTGGATGTTCTGCAAAGGCAACACCAGCTGGGTGGCCTTCTCGATCTCACGGCCGATGACCTCAGGAATCAACTTGGAGGTCAACTGGGCCAACGTCACGTTGGAAACCTCACGTTGCATGATCTCCACCATCTTGCTGCGCACATCTCTCAATTTGGAGGACTTGGCGTACGAGGTCTTCTTGACCTGGTTAGCTTGTCTCTTGGTGAAGGCAATGGCGAAAACACGCAAGACGTAGTCGTCGGCGGTCTTCACGGTGACATTGGCCTCAACCAAAGATTGCCATTTTCTCACCAAAGATCTCAACTTGTCGGTGGTGAAGTCCAATCCATGGAAGTTGGTCAACAAGTTCTTACCTTGCACCTCGTCAACTCTCAACTTGACCTTTCTGTACGAGTGGTCCTCGGAGCCTTGCAAGTCTGCGAGACAGAACTCGAAAACACGGCCCTTCAAGCCATCAGAGGCGTTTTTCAAACCGGTGGATTTGTTGATCAAAGTCTTACCGACATTTGTGTTCTCAAACGTGGTGGGGGCCTTGATGTCGTACCATTCCTTTCTCGTGAATGGGTCGACGACCTTCTTCTTCATACCCTTCTTGCCCTTGGACAATCTCTTGTTTTTTCCGACAGCCATATTTGTTTTTGAGGTTAATGGGAAAGAACTCTGGGGAGAAAAAATTTTATTACTATGGTTTTTTTCAGTGCGAACCTTTTTTCGCTGGTGCACTGCGGGAGCTGGCGCCGGGATGCGTTTGGCTGCGACTGCAGACAGAAGGAGGCACGGGTGCGAGGGTACGCGGGCGACGTCAGTGGCCGGCGCTCAGTGGATGGTGCGCGAGACGCGGGTGCGTGCGAGGAGTCACGTGATTTAGGGCTCGAGCCCTGGAGAGGGGGGCAGGCCGGCTGGCTGGGCGAGCCTCGGTCGGACTTGTTTTTATCCCCAGAGGAACATTTACTCACCAGCGCATGAGCTGAATTGATCACATTTTGTTCAGTGAGAGCCTTGTTGGCTGGGTTTGGTGTGGGAATACGGTGAGCGTGAGAGCCTGGTGTACTCACGAAGCCGCGCCGAATTCGGGTGTTCTGCAGCAGTGTTGCTAGTAATTAGTAAGTAGTGATTACTACAAAATAGTTACTAATTATACCGCGACCAGTAGTGATTTGGATAATTATACTAGTAATTAAGTATGATTATACTAGTAATTAAGTATGATTATACTAGTAATTAACCCGCTATATGCAGAATGCACTGAAAGATGGGATCTTCTCAATTTTTGCTGACCCCAAAATGGCGAAATGCGATAGTTTGCCTATCTTGACTCATGAACCGGGTTCATTCTACCTCAAAGAGCAAATATTTACACAGGACTGTCGCACTTTGGGAGCGAGCGCCTCCTGAAAACACGGTGGTCGCGACGAAGGGGCAGCTTCCATATTCAAGTATGGCCTGATCGTTTGGAAGCTCCAGTCTTGCGTGAAGACCAATATAGAACGATCACAGGTCAATGTTCCATTTGCCAGAGCTACAGCCACGTCTCTGCCTGGCCAATCAACCCGACAAGAGTTTTCAAGCACTCCAAGACACGACATTCTCGTGCGTTGTCAGTTATGAGTCTTGAAGCCCTTGCAGCCCTTGAAGTTTGCGAGGATCCTCTATCGGTGTCTAGCATTGGTGCATCTTGTAGTCCCGGCAGAAGTAAATCGAATCTGCCTGAAGTCTCAACCCAGTGTGTTTCGAAAGCCCACTGCTCACTAAAAACGGCTCAAGATTGCCAGGTCCGATCCCAATCATTACTAATAGTTGTTGTTGGATGTTGTGGTATCGGCCAATTTACCCTTCTCCTTTGTTGATATTCCTGCTGTGAGAAGGCTTCTCGTGTACCTCAAAAGTGACGTACCCTCGATATCTCGAATCACGTTGAGAGATCTGCTTCTTGGTTACTACATGAAAATGTGTAAATCCTTCGAAGATGTTCTCGCCAAGAACAAAAGTCGCTTTGCTCTTACTATCGACGAGTGGAGTGCCAGTAACAATTTAGAGG
>JAKTWD010000947.1:0-12543 GCA_030581935.1 Metschnikowia corniflorae | reverse complement strand
GCGCAATGATAAGGTGATGCATCATAATTGCCCAGTAAACTCCCATATATACTTGAATACTTCCCAAAGTTTTTATTGGATTTTTGATAAGGAAGCTAAAATATGTTGAATTTGATTACGTTGAGAAATTGGTTGCGAGACCAATGACTTTTCCCATGATGGCTTACGGAAAAACGACCCGAATCGGGAGATCCTGCAGATATCTCGGCATTGCGCGGTTAGTGCCCATTGATCCCCACAATTGAAGAAATCTTACAAATAATTTGGTGCAACCAGGGTGTTTTCCATAATTTCGGATACAGCTTATATTTAAAAATCACATGATCAGTCTCTGAGCTTCTCAGATCACAATATCACAATTTTGCGGTTTAATCTCTACACGATCCACCGCATCAAAACCTCAGGTTCTCGGAGATAAGCCCATCTTCTATTCACAGATAACAAACTATACCTTTTGAAGCGAACACGTTTCTGATAAATCTCTTATAATAATGGATGCGAGCTGCGGACCAGGAAACGCGTTGTCGCAGCTTTCCAAACACACCCAAAGAGATACATCTCTACAACACGAACACTCGGGGGTTTCCGCGCATAATGGGCGGCAACATGCGTTTCGAAACGGCCCGGGGCTCGATGCTACTTTGAATCAGGAGTTTCAGCAGTTCAGTCAGGGCGGGCCCTCGGCTTTTGAACCACATCTTCAGAATATTGGGTCTTTAAATGGAGGTCCCAACTTACACCCCCAAAACTTACATGTGGGCGGTCAACGTCACGAACAAATGGGCGAAAACCAAGGATGGGTTCAGGATTTTGGAGGGCTTCTGATACGGGGCCAGCAAGGGCATGTCCCGCATTTACAAAATCGCCAAAATGTAAATCAGCAACTGCACCAAATTCCGAAAATGGCAGCTACCGCCGACTGGCACCACCAGTTTATGAAAAACATGAGACAACAGCAAAATCAGGTCCAGCAAGAGTACCAGCCGATGATGGGTCAAATGAATCAAATGGGTCAAATGGGCCAAATGGGCCAAATGGGGCACATGTCTCAAATGGGTCAAATGGGCCAAATGGACCAAGCTCAGTACCATCAACAGAATCAGCGGAATACTATGCGCGACCTTCAAGTAGACGAGCAAGCGTTATCGCGACAATTCGACATGATTGAAAGGGAGTTAGCTCAGGGAACCCTCAACTCCGAGACGATCGAGAAAGTTGTTCCGGACATTAATCTCGATAATGAGGGTTTGGCCGATGCAGCTCGGCAGGTGCACGCATCGATGACGAGACAAAATGCCCAGCAATCGCAGGAAACCGCCCAAAAGTTCCAACAGCTGAGTTTTTTGAAATTAATGACACTGATACTGGAAAGAGAGGTGGAGCTTTCGAAAGACGGCGATAAGCTCGTGTCCACAACTACGGGTGCGGACATAAGGGAGCATCTTAGTGACCCTTTGCGGCACGAGCGAGGTGCAGAGGAACCATCGTACCATGCACCTCAACATGAGCACTTACCGGGAATAGCGGGGATAAGCGCAGAGCCTCGTTCCACAAATGAGTCGGAAAACATACGCAGTCACTTACCTGATCCATTGGCGCATATCAAGGATGGTGATTTGAATGGAGACTTTTCTTCACTTGAGGCGGCAAGGGTTATCAGTGGAGGGCAGGTTCAAGGAAATCTGTGGATGGAAGATGAGATGTGGGATGCCATGGGAGGGCCTACCGCTTCAAAAACAAGACCTTCGTTACTTCTGCCTCTTGAGCAGGAAGTGTATGACGATTACAGAAACGATGACTACTGACGAGATTAATTTCATAATATGGGAGGTCGAGATTTTGTTGAGTTTGAGAACCTTCATCGAAGGGCCCTTATTTTATACACGTCGTTTCTCTTGATGCGCGGGAGCATATTGTGTCGGCTATCTCCGTACAAAAGCTGGCACGTCCATGCACGAGAAAAGCACAAAATGTTTTTTCTGTTGGCTAGAACAGTACTTCAAAAAAATCGATGGAAGCTGCATTGATGCTTAATAAGTAGAAGTTTTCATGTTCACGATGTTTGAAGAAGAACTGATACTGTGAGTCGCTAGACTGTGGCAAATCTCTAAATTGCAAAGATGAACTCGAGACATCTTGTGAATGGCCTGATCCACTTTGGCAATCTGCTTTAGGAACTCGGGATTGTGTTAATCGTTGGAGAGATGAGATGGTATTTGTTCACAGACCGCCTTAGGTGTCAATGGTGACTTTGAATCTTTTAAATTAAAAATGAATAAAGATTTGAGGATGTATTCAGACACAGAGCTTAAAAATTTCAAGTGCGATTCTATTTTTCACGGTGAAATTTCTTTGTCTCAAACAATAGAATTCATTAACAACTGAAACATGGTCTGAGATTCATAATATCAAGTGCAATGAGTTGAATTCAAATGCATCATGTTTTTTCTTCTTCCAATTTTTGCAGCCAGTCCAAAAACTGGCACAAACCCGCTGACGTCTTTCAATTTGAGTCAACGTCATTGGTCGATTTCTCGATACCCAAAGAATCTCAGTAATACGAGAAACTTAGCGTATCACTGACACTCGAGACCAAAAACAGCGCGTCATTGCATCGCACTGTATGCACACCGACGGTGGAAATGACGACAGCGTACTGTGAATGTTATGCGTCGCTACCGTTGCAGGTATGTGCATGTCTTTTCGCTGGGCTGATTTTCCCAATCTGTAAGAAGAGATGATTCTTCAAAAATTTGCATCAACCCCTGAGCGGTATATGAGCTTCGCTCGAGAGGAAGGTTCAGTGAGGGGAAGACGCGCAACCCCATCTCGGATATTAGGGACAATCACGTGACCACGAACTGCGCCAACGGCTAGGTCCGATGTCATGGTTTTTGCGGTTCACATTCAATCAATTGCACACTGGCGGCCACTCCTGAGTTTTGCAGTATGCTGTCAATATGTTAATACGCGGACGAAATAAAATCACAATCCTGCGAGACGCCACAAAAGCAATAACAAGACCAGACCTGCAGGCACTCTGATCGAGGATATGAAAAAGCAAAAAAAAAAAAGAAAGGACACGCCTCTACCCAACCTGCGAGAAAAAGAAACACGTTACCCAACCTAAGCGGTTTGACAAAAGAGGGCCGTTGAGGGGCTCAGTGATGAAACAGATAATTAGCCTAACTTTTTGAAACGTATATTATGTAGAATTCTTCAAGTTCCAGAAATTTTGGTGGATAATATTCACACTCTTTTGAAACACTCTAATTCTTCCGGGCGACTCCGATCCGGCCGACAGTAATTCTCGCAGCGTCAGAGCAAGGAGGCCATCTTGGCGCACCCAATGATGTAATAATGCTTTCCTACAGCGGATTCTAGGCGGTGACTCCGAGCGCCGCGACTCGCGGAAAAACTCCATCCTGCAGAAGATCTTGATCCTGCACAGACGTGAAATTGGTGGGCATCTGCCGGCAAAGGGCCGCAACGGTATAAAAGCACGTCATATCCAGCATCCCCTGTCTGCTGGCTCAATTGATTTATCAACATTTACTATGACTACCACCGCTCCATTCAAAATCGAGAAACCGTTCAAGATCGCCATCATTGGCTCCGGTAATTGGGGTACTGCGGTTGCAAAGCTTGTGGCTGAAAACGCCGCTGAAAAGCCAGAAATCTTCGAAAAGCAGGTGAACATGTGGGTTTTCGAGGAAGACATTGACGGCAAGAAATTGACCGAGATCATTAACACTGAGCACGAAAACGTCAAGTACTTGCCCGAAGTCAAGTTGCCAGAAAACTTGGTTGCAAACCCTGACATTGAGGCCACCGTGGAGGGCGCCGATCTTTTGATTTTCAACATTCCTCACCAGTTCCTCCCAAGAGTTTGCAAACAATTAGTTGGAAAAGTATCCCCCAATGCTCGTGCCATCTCGTGTCTTAAGGGTCTTGAGGTCACTCCAGAAGGTTGCAAGTTGTTGTCTCAGTCCATCACTGACACTTTGGGAATTTACTGTGGTGTCTTGTCCGGTGCCAACATTGCCAACGAGGTTGCCAGGGGCCGCTGGTCCGAGACGTCTATTGCCTACAACAGACCTACTGATTTCAGAGGTGAAGGTAAGGATATTGATGAATACGTTTTGAAGGAGGCTTTCCACAGAACGTACTTTCATGTTCGTGTTATAAAGGATGTCATTGGTGCCTCGATCGCGGGTGCCTTGAAGAATGTAGTTGCCATCGCCGCTGGTTTCGTCGAGGGTCAAGGTTGGGGTGATAACGCCAAGTCTGCTATCATGAGAATCGGGCTCAAAGAAACTATTCACTTTGCCTCTTACTGGGAAAAATTCGGAATCTCGGGCTTGTCCGCTCCTGAGTCCACCACTTTCACCGAAGAGTCTGCTGGTGTGGCTGACTTGATCACTACTTGTTCCGGTGGTAGAAATGTCAAGGTTGCCCGTTACATGATCGAGAAAAAGGTCGATGCTTGGGAGGCCGAAAAGGTTTTGTTGAACGGCCAATCTTCCCAAGGTATTATCACTGCCAAGGAGGTGCACGAACTTTTGGAGAACTACAAGTTGCAAGATGAGTTCCCATTGTTTGAGGCGACGTATGCTGTCATTTACGAGAACGCTGACGTCAACACGTGGCCCGACCTTTTGGCCGAGTAAGCGAATTTTAACTTCACCGGGTGTATTATAGACTAATAGAGCATATCGAAAAATGAGAGTGTAGATAGATAACGGAGGCTTGTGCCGTCTCGTGTATGCAAGATAAGAGAGGGTCAGTAATTGGTCCTCGATTTGTTGGTGCTGAAGCCGCCGGAATGTGCTTGAAGCAGTACGAGACAAATAGCTTGAAGTCACAGTAGAAGTGGTCACGAGTCAAAACTTCTCGCAACCGTTGATACTCTCCCAATCTTTGCAGTTCAAAGGGATGCTACTATAAGCTCGCTTCTACTTCTCACTGGGTTCCAAGCCCAAAGTAATGTCTTTTTTTGGAACTTTTCAAAAAGCTCAATTCACCTGTATTAACTAAGTGGATTGGTGTCTGCGCGGTACTTCAATGTATTCTGCTCTTGTGGACTGTGATCTAGTCGTCTCTCTTGGGCAAAGCTTTCATTCTGATACTTGACTCTCGTGCAATGCCATTAAACGCCAACTTTCGTTCTTCTACTCATTGAAACAGAAAGATGACTTCTATTATGACACAAGCAGAGGTATACCTCCTCGGTCTTGATTGCACAGCATAACCTGTGCATCCTTAAAAAGATTATAGGTTTGGGTGCCCCATTAGTGACGGCATAATCCAAACCGGATCAAGATCAATCAAGCCCTCTAGCTCACTGTCAGTTTCGTCGTGACTTCTATCAGGAGGACTGGGCACTTTTAAGAGGTGATCGCCTCCTATTTGAAAGAGTGTATTTATCAGTCGCCCAAAGAATACATATCTGTTGTACACGGCAGTGGGGGCAGAACTAACCCAACTCTGGTACTCTCCAATTTTAGCAAAAGCGAGAAAATGCATTCATTTTATACAAGATGACAGCTTACTTCCATTAGAGGCCAGGTTGATGGGCCATTGTGCACAGTTTCGATTAGATTTGTCCGCAATACGAATACGGAAAACTCAATTCGAACCGCTTGTGGAAATCAGCTGCCATCCTCTTCGGAAGCGGTGCTTTTATTTTCTGGTGCTAGGATTCAGTTTAAGCCCTGCTCTTTATTCAAAAGTTATTTTTCTGACCAGCAATTCACTTCAACTGCTAAGAACTAGACGTTTCTGGATCGTGCTAAAGCCCGGTGCGTTTTCACCAAATGCCTACTTTTTGCAGCTCATAACCCGAGTATACAGCTCAAGACGAAATTTTTTTCAAAGAGTTACGAGGGCACAAAGTAACATCAAGGTATGTTCGAAGTTCCAAATGAATCTGGAATTGTCTTGAGTCCCGAATAAGGTTCGTGGCGATGGCGAGTGCATCATAGTAATACGTTCATGGAAGCCTGAGAACTCTTTTGGCACATACTTGCTGAAATTAGTTCAGACTAGCCAAATAGTTCACAGGTTGTTGGTGATTTATTAGATGTTTCCAAACACTGTACTACATTCCTGCTTTTGAGAGGCCAAAGAAATTGACCATGGTATCTCAATATGCAGAGGTTCCTCATTCCTCTTTGGTATTACTGAAGCCCCTCGAAGAGTATCCTGGGATATAGCTCACATCAGAAAAGGCAAAGGAGTCAGTTAGTTACAAATTTTGTCACAGGGATCAAGAACTTTTCGCCTCTTCATATAGGAGATACCCACTACTTCAAGGTATGCTAGCAATTCATCTTCATACGAAGGGTCACATAATGAGCCGCACCCAGACCGTTTCGACATTACAAGCCATTGACACACAAATAATCCCTAATGCTAGAAGGTTTTCAGAATCAACAAACTAGTAAATTTTAAGCATACACACTTGAAAGGCCCACCATGAAGTGCCGCCCGTCAGTGCCAGTCACGTGATCCGGAGCGAGACCGAGAGCTGGTCGTACCGTACCTTTCTCCGCATTCCTAATGTTGGGCACCAAACGACCGTATGCCCGCAACCGACAAACAGGAATTTTCAAGAATATAAAATGCAAAGGCATTCTTCAATTTCTCTTTCCATCTCACCACTTTTTCTCCTACACAGCGCCGACATTGATTTCACTATCTGGCTGTAAAAGCGTCCCAGTGGTTGTCGCGCAGATCACCAGATCTCACTACTCCTCAATTCACAACCATCACCATTTTTGTGCTACACCTTTTTTTCGGACTTTTTCGTGGATGGAGCCTCTTGCGCGCGCACATGCCTTTAGCGCGCTCCATTACAAAGGCGAGCGCGCGCTGATATGGAATTTGTTGCCCGTATCCCGCCGGGCCCTGGTATTTATTCTTTTGTTTGTGGGACATTTGGGTGAGCTCAGGGTGGTGTTGACCAAGCGGCTGTCACAGTTGCGGAACTTCCCGGGACACATTTCGCTCCCGGGAGGAAAAGCCGATAATGGACTCGAACTGCCTTGGATGGTGGCGCGAAGAGAAATGGCCGAGGAAATAGGGCTAAGCGAGGATAATCAGCAGCTCTTGCGGGACCATGGCTTTACTATTGAGCCAGTGACGGAGCTTCCGTCGTATATGTCCCGCACGTTTCTGGCGGTAAAACCCTGTGTAGGCTTTTTGAGGTTGGATACCGGCGGCACGCACTCAAAGGCAGGCACTCCAGAGCATGCGCTTTTGCCGGACTTGAAGTTGAAAGTTAATCCCGGTGAGAGCTCGAGTATATTTCTGTGCCCGCTCCATGACTTCCTTTACCCCGCAACTGACGACTGTGCCCAGGAGGCGCTCGAGCGCTCACACTATAAGATGAAATGGGGAGGGATTCCGTGGAATTTGCGGTCATACACTTTTCCGCAGGTGAACCCGGGCGAGGCGCCGTGGCTTCAGGGATTTCACGATTTGAGTGCTTCTGAGGAGTCGGAGTTATCCGAAGGGGAGAATGTGGAGGCTGATGGACGCGCTGGACGTGCTAAGGATGACAATGGTTTAGTGGGAGGGTCTTCTAAAGGAAGTATTCCTGGTGTGACAAAAGATTTTTCGGTCAGCTCTAATGGTGGCTCTGACAATGCCTCCGGTGAGCCCGTAGGCGAGAGTCTGGAGGGCTCTCCGCAATTGAAGAAGCCAAAGAAGGATCTCTCTAGTTGGGGTAAATTGGGATCAAGGCGGGACTCGGTGACTAATGAGAAAATTTACGATGTGTGGGGGCTAACTGCCAATATCTTGCACGATTTGGGGGAAATTGTGTACTTGTCTCCGGGCAAAGAGAACCCCGAAAAGCATTTTGGCGAGGAGGAGTTGATCTGGAGCGTTTGGCACTACGGGAAGCAAATGCGCACAAAAGAGCGGTCCTCGGTGGAGGCCGCTTTGATTGATTCTACTACAGCGGGTCCCACATCTTTTGGAGACATCCTTCCTCGCACGGAGTTCAATCGATTGAAGAGGTTATATAAGATATAAGGAAGGCAAGATTATAGCTCTCTCTTGGCCCTTTGAGAGACCCTTTCGATACCGGGTGTGCATTTCATCTTTTGAAATGTGAGCATAGGGCCATCGAAATATGTCAGATTATATGGAGTACCTCATGTTATGTTGATGTAGCATGTCTTCAAAAACTTGATGATCCTTCTTGGCCACAGTCCTCTTAGCGAGGCCACTTAAACATGAGCGCGCACGGTGAAATTATGATAACTATTTCACCACGATTTCACATGACCGCAAAGTCAGGATCAGGCACACCTGTGGAAAAGAGAGATGTAAGCAGTGGTACAATAATTAAGCAGCTTGAAATTTTGACATTGAGAGGAAATAATGAGGATTCGTCCGCAAACGATAAGCCCTTTTTATCATCGTCAAGGGTCTCCGAGGTTGATAGGACTGGTTTTGATTCAAAGCCCGATACCAATGATCTCGATTTCAAAATTTTCCGGCTCCTAGATCTTCTTGATGAATATGAAATTTTGTCCAATGGGTCATTTCGCTCTAGCTTTATCGACGGATTTTTGGATTTGAGCAGGGCTAACTATCATGGTACTCAGAGATTCAACATGGACTCCATTGATTTGAGACCCCGCCAAGCGACGGCGATTGTGAAAAGAGATGATAAATCCTTTAAATTGATAGACCGCTGGGAGATGCAACAGCTCGAATTAAAGAAGAGACTCGAGGCTCAGGATGAAGTGAATAATCGCGTTGCCGTTTCCAGCGAGGATACTGAGAAAGATAAAGAGGATGAAAAGCATAAAGAAAACAGCAAGGGTGGGGTTGATGATCTTCATGGATTCGGCATGACCACTGCACTTAACTCGAAAGATGGGCTAAGGAACAGACAAGAAAAACATGAGAGACACGAAAACCGAGCAGAGTCTGGTGTATCAGAAAAACCAAAAATTGGCAGAGAAGATGTCGAAAAGGAGCTAAGCGAGCCCCCACTCAAGAACCCGCTTTATCAATTCGGCCGAATGGTACCTCTCCAGTTGCGAAGTGCGCAAAATCACTTCAAACTTGCACTTCTAAACTCCGTCAGATTGATTGAGCTTCAACGCGACATATCACTGCTAGTGGTGGACTTGAGCTGTGTATCAGAGTGAAGTTGCGACAGTATGGATACCAAGAGACAGGCGGTCAACTCTTCAATTGGCCAGACATATCATCCATTGCCAGGTCTTACAGCGCAGCGTTTCAGGGCTGCACCTTTGAGATGAAGAAGTTGTTTGGCTCTAATACTGTCATAAGCATCAATCACACGTACAATTCTTGTCCGGAAGATGAGCAAAGGGTCTTTCAAGGCATTACTGTCGGTTCAAAGTGATCATCATCATTTCAGGAACTCGAACACCTCAGAAAGTGTTTTCTCTCGAAACCAAAAAGTCAACTTAAGGCGCAATGGTGACGCAATCCACCCAAATATTTCGGCACCCACAAGACACTCACTATCAACAATTGAAACATATTCTTTTTTGAAAATAAAACCTAATTCTTGCCTCCGTACATCAGACCGATCCGTGTGTGAGGGTTGTTTGGCTGGTACGTATCTGGTTACGGCTTCGGAGAATGATAAGTGATCTCAGCCTTGAGGAATACTTCAGTAATGAGGATTACATATATGATTTTTTGACGACTGTCAATGATTTGCGTTCTCACACAAGACGCTTTCCGGGCTGCTCCATCAGTAGAACCCAAGACACCGAGAATACCACCCGCAACAAAACACATCTAATGAAAATTCTTGTTTGATAAAATCACAGGAATTTCAAAAACGTTTCTTCTTTTCATCAAGAACTTCACCAAGGACTAAGTCTTTTCAACCACTCCCTTCCACGTTCTCATCCTCATCTACACGCCTCGCAATCCCTCACCGCAATCCCTCACCAGCAATATCTTACCAGATATCCTTACTAACCTACTCAACATCACTAAACAAGTCGCTGTCGTTATCATAGTCGCTTGGGTTGATCTGGGGTTCATCTCCCGAATCACCACTTTCATCCCCAGAGGCACCATCATTAGCTCCGGCAGCGCCTTCAGCGCCATCCTTTCTCGCCAATCTGCGCTGTTTTTTGGCATCTTTTTTGGCTTGTTTGGCATCCACATTGGCCTTCTGCGTCAACCGACGCTCGGCCTTCTGCTGGAGACGAGCAGCGTGTTTGCGTTCCAACTCCTTTTCTTCCTCTGCAGATTTGGTGATGCTCGCATGGTAGATTGTTTTCAGTGACCCAACAAGACTTTCTTCGATCTTGACTAGACTCAAGTTGAGCCGAGGGCCCAATTCCTGCAACTTGATTGCCCGTTTGCGCGTTGTTGAAGCTGGTGCCGTTTCGGGTGCTTTTTTCCTCAAACTTTGCACGCGAGCCTGCTGAATATCAACTATGGCATCGTCCTCGATCTCAGAGTCGGACGTGAGCCCGCCTACGGAATAGGGGTCGAGCACAAGGTCCGAGATATCGGTATGGTTGCGCAAATTCGGAAGCGGTTTGGTGTGATTGTGGTTCGAGTTGATCAATTTCTTGATATTGCGCAGTTCCTCGACCAACTTTGTCGAGATGATGTAGTGGCGGAGCTCGATCTCGCCCGAATCCATCCGGTTGATGAGCAACACTCTTTGAATCGTTCCCACCTTGGTTTTGTGGGGCTGAATGGGCGGAAAAATGTTTTGAAACATAGTGATCATCAACTTTTCGTGGTTCTCCATTTCCCCCACTTTTTTCAGAAACCCGTTCATGACAAGCAACGGAGGTTCTTTGAACGCACCGGTCATACGGCCCGCAGACGTTGGTCTTTTCAAAATACGTTGCACATCCTTGATCAACGAATACGAGTTCACCTTGAAGTGCATGCTTGGGCCTTTGGGCATTTTCGCGAGTCTTAGCGACACATTTCCCGACGTCTGCGATTGCTTGAATACGAAAAGATCGGATACACTGAGGGGACCGGCCATGACCACGAAATCTTTCAATTTGTTGGCCCTTCTCTCGCGCAATTTGATGGCAGTATGGGGCTCCATAAGTAGCCTAAAATCCTTTACAAGCTGGCTCAACAGCTTGTTTTTGAGAGAAGCCCCGAGGGCAAGCACCATGGATTTGGGGATTTTGGCGACCTCCTCCGCAGAGGGAACTTTGTGAGTTCTGGTTTTACTTCTTCTCTTGGCCATTTTGGTGTTGGTGATGTGCCGATAAATGGAGAATCCAGTTAGGGCCTGCTCTGATGCGATGAGGCGATGGCTACGTTAGACACCCGTACACCAGATCACCCCAGGCGTATGGGCACCACGAAATCTACTGTTTTCGGTCAATTTAATGAAATTCGACGCTCATGTTGCTTTATGAGGCAAATCAATGAAGTTTTGTGTGTCTGCTCTTTCAAATTTTCCGTGCAGAGCAATATTAATGAAAAACAAAATCACTGAAATCTACCTATTCCTGCAGATAATCTCGCCGCAGACAAATATCCGATGCTCATCGATCAAACCCTATCTATTTCAACTACGAGGTTATAATGCGTGGAGTACAAAAGCCCCAGGGCCAAAAAAAGCCAAAGCTCCATCTGAAGGCGTCGGAAACGCTAGCGCTCGCGGAGAAAATTAAGCAGAATGCTCTCCGGGCGAAACTCGCGCAGAAAAAGACCGCAGATAAGGAACCCAAAGTTGATCTTGAGGCGTCGGAAGTCTCGGTTTCCGATAACAGTGCACAGCGGTTTGAGCACTTTAACCAACTAGATTTGATTCCTGAATTGCTTACCGCGGTGCAAGGGATGAAATTCACAAAACCCACGCCGATCCAGGCCGAGGCAATCCCACATGCGTTGGCAGGAAAAGATGTCATCGGTTTGGCAGTAACTGGATCGGGTAAAACCGCGGCTTTTGCCATCCCGATTCTTCAGGCGCTCTGGCATGCCCAACAGCCCTACTATGCGCTTGTTTTGGCGCCTACACGAGAACTCGCGTACCAAATAAAGGAAACTTTCGATGCTTTGGGGTCTGGTATTGGGCTCAGAAGTACCTGTCTTGTTGGAGGAATGGACATGATGGACCAGGCGCGAGAGTTGATGCGCAAACCGCACGTGCTTGTGGCGACCCCCGGGCGGATAGTTGACCACTTGGAAAACACTAAAGGGTTCAGTTTGCGTAACCTTAAATACTTGGTGATGGACGAGGCGGACCGGCTCTTGGACCTCGACTTCGGACCCGAGCTCGATAAGATTCTCCGTGTGATTCCGCGCGAGCGCAACACGTACTTGTTCTCGGCGACCATGACCAACAAAATCGAAAAGTTGCAGAGAGCGTCGTTGCAGAATCCGGTGAGAATCGCGGTCTCGTCCAAATACGCCACCGCAGACAACCTTGTCCAGCTGATGATGCTTGTGAGCGATGGGTACAAAAACACATACTTGATCCACCTTCTCAATGAGTTTGCAGGGAAATCCGTCATCGTGTTCACACGCACATGTGCACATGCTCAACGTACC
>JAKTWD010000946.1:0-12580 GCA_030581935.1 Metschnikowia corniflorae | reverse complement strand
TCTCCACGTACCAATTGAGGTTGCGCATATTTTCGTACTCATGATTCAATGGTGCCAACATCGAATTCAATTTCATGGGCAATGTCATGCCTAACTGATTCCACCAGGATTTCGTGCAGCTGCATTCGCTGTAAAGATGCTTGAGCATACCTGTCAGATCTACCCTTTCAAGGCATAAATGACATTTGAAGCCTGTAACCAGGGTCTTTGTGTCATGAATCGGAACATGAGATCCGTAACTAAATGATGGAGAGCTCTTAAATCTTTGTGCTGTATCCATTCGTATTTGTGGAGTCGCCTCCAGAATTGTTCCCATCGTCGTTTGTGACGAGCCGGTGGGCAAATTTCCAAAAACCTCCCCGGTTGTATTGGTGGAAGTTTCTCTTGTCGCTTGCGACTGACAGATCTGAAACTGTGCCGATCGCAATCCTTGACTGCTTGCTGTGAAAGCTGATAACCTTCTTGGCTAGTGAAAGCCCCGACTTTCCCAGTTCCTTTTCTTTTAAGATTTAGTGGGCGACCTGACCTTTTGAAATCAGTCGATTAAATTCTGGTACTTTCAGAAGCCCGGATTGCCCCCAGGGGACTGTTTTAAAAGAGTGACTGTTATTCCGTGTGAGAGTGGGGTCTGACGAAAAATCAATACCTTTCTCAGACTGTCTTTGGAAAATTAGCTAACTGAGTGAGCTGCCCCAAAAAATTTTTCTGTTACAATAGATAAAAGCTTGTGACTAACTAGTGTTCCCGGTATTGTATTTCAACGGATCGTCAGAGGTAGTTTGGGGATCTGCTTCATGAAGTCGGTGCTATTAGGAAATAGGAAGCCCACCGAATATCTTGTATCTCATGTTAATTAATATAAATGAACTAGGCTAATATACTATGACTCTTCATAGCTTCGTCATAGACTCAACATTGTTCACCTGACTTTGTCTTAGCTTGATTGCTTGGTTTGGCTTTGTTTTGGTTTTGTTTTGGCTTATCTTTGTAACTGAACTATGCTGGAAATCGTCTCCTTAAGTATCTTCCCAGCCAGGACTCATCGGTATATTACAGCCCGACTTTTAAACTTCGCGATGTGTTATCATACCACATATCTGCCACGACTGTCCCAACATGTTTCAGTCGCGCTTCTTTGGGCACTCTCGTATATCTCTCGTATTTGCAACTATCGTTCTAGATCACTCGTAGCCAACTTACCTAAGCTCGTTGGTCTCGAGATTAGATATCCAATGAATACTGGTCTAGTCAAGTCTCGATACTTCTATCCTGCTTTTTCTCTCTTATCTCGTAACATTTTCGGATGCGGCCATACCACGGAGAACACACTGTTTCCCGTCCGATCAACGTTAGTTAAGCTCCGTAGGGCCACACTGAGTAGTGTAGTGGGAGACCATATGCGAAATTGTGGTGCTGCATTCTTCTTTTTTTAACTTTCTCTACCGCGACAGCGATGCGAGCAATTTCCTATTCCGTAGTGTTTATGACGGTGACAATGTACGTAATTTTCTTTACGCATTACGCAACGTTTAAGCCGTCTCTCACCAACGCCGATGTATCGTTCTGAGTTATACAATTGATTCTTTTAAAAAAAAATAGACAGACGTTCCTAGATATCTGTCTTAGGGCTGATTGGATGGCTTGAAGGGACATCGGCACCTCTTATTGCTAAGACCGTGTTGTTTGTGGGTCTGTGTGGCCAGATTTACACTGAAATCGGGCTTAGCAGGGTATTACTCAGCTAATGTCGAGGTACTTTAAGCTCATTCTGGAAGTAGGCAGCTGATCTCTGCGTTTTGTAATTTAGTCGGGTGGTAGCTTCCTGAAATTGGCCTGATTGCGTGCTTTGGTAGGTGTGTTGGACTTTCGAGATCAGTTACTAGGGTGCTGGCAATCTCAAATGTCCGGGCTGCGCTTTGCTGGCTTTTTCCTCTCAAAAATGAAAAAGCGGGCTGTTTCATGTGAGAGTATCTCTGCTCGTAGAAGAGAGATTGCCACAGAGTCACCATTCCTGTTCTTCGGTGTTTGGAACACAAATATTGACAGGAGCCTTGATTCAGTTCTTCTGAGTCACGTGCACATTTCCGAACGTTTCGGTGCTCGACCAAATCTATCGAAAAGCTCGTTGAAGAGGAGAATTTTCAGAAGCATCGTTTTCTCTTGTCCGCAGGTACCAGGATATCAGATGATGCGAGGGGTACGTTCCTCACACAGTTCTGCTCGTCGATATGCTCATCTGAGTTCCACCTGCTGAACTCAGCGAAAATACTTTTGCACTTCTCCAATTGAAAAGTCGCTCTCTTTGGTGTATGTTCCATCTGGCGTTGCTCTTTCTTCAATGAGAATTCAAGGCAGCGCTTCTATGTGTCTAATCTCGCCCAAGGATGACCCCAGACTAAATAGAACTGTGCGCGAGATCTGTAATTTAAAAGCCAAAGCTCGCAACGGCCTTCTTTGCCCATGGTCTAATTGCTGAATCCTTCGTTGCCTTGGTATCTCGTCGACTTGAACGCGTTTTGATGAGGTTATTTGATACGCTGGTTCACTCATGGAACCCTCAAAGACCCCACTTCCGCCTCGAGTGGCGGGGCAAGGATACGAGAAGGAAGCCTGGAATCACACGATCTTTGTCGTAGGGGTACATCCCAGCGGCTCTGAAAGAACTGTCGATGTATTTGTGTTAAATTCCCAGACCTTGCTTTAGGATACAAGCCCGAAACTGACTTTTATAGATACTGTGAACTCACATGTGCATCCGCTCATCCACGAGATTTCTGTATGCGACTTTCGAATTGTGAAGCACACGAGATCAAGCGGTTGAAGACGATGTGATGGATGCCGAGAAAAATCAATCATCTTGATTGGGTTTCCTCGCACATCTCGAAGAATTCAGGTGTCATATGGCTTGCATGGTTATCCCAAAGTAGAAGTACAAAACTTCCCTTTCGTCGGTACTGCTAGAGGAAGCAAGCGCCTACAGATATTCAATGCTACTTTCCCAATTGCTGTGAGAGGAAAGACGCCGTTAATTGCGCAGCCATTATTTGGTACACCTTCTTCCCGGTTGGAAACAGTTGCCGTGGGCTTGCTTGCAAACGCTTTGATACGACCCAATGAGACATCCATTACTCTTTGAAGCCTCCGACAGAAAGCTGGATATTGCTTTTATGCGAGTGTCAGAAAGCGATATATGCCGTTGATGATTCCCTGGTTTACATGGACACAAGCTCTTTTCAGTAATACTGAAGGACCGCGTAGAACTTGCCCATGGATTATAGCGCTCTCTTCGCTCCTCTTTTGTGAAGCACCTCTTCAATACTAGCGACTGACCTCAGAATCCGCTTTATCCAATTTTTTCACATGAGTAAGAGACGCTTTCCAGGCTTTCTGCCTGTCGATTGCCACTCGTAGGTCCGGCTTTTCCGAGCGTACTCGTGACCGCTCCACATGGGTGTAGCTCATAAAGATCTAATTCCACGCCAGATTTCATCGTATTGAGTCAAGAAATGACTAAAGGGCTTGAGCGTCATTTCCATCTCTGAAACGATTAGCTTCGTATATTTATATTTTGTCCTTCAACTAATGCAGGTTCGGCTCTTCTATACTAGTAGCCACTATCCTTCATTTTCTCTTTCGAAAGAAGGCTCAAAATCACACAACCTGATGGATCTGATCTTCATGTTGGAAGAGTTGGTCAAAAAATATTACTGGCGTTGTTTAAGTCCAACTCTTCAATGTAATGAACATTTCATTTCAGTTATCTTCACCGTAAGTAACAACACTGCACATGTTCGATAATTTGTTTCAGTCAAAAGCCTTATTGAGCTTTAACGCTCAAAAATGCTATAAGTAATAACAGTCGCGATAAATTACATACGCTTGCTCCTCACTACTTTTATTCCAAGAAGTAGATACATCGATACTTATCACACCGCAGCCACACGTTGCAGCCGGGTCGTAGCACCCATAATTTGGTCCCGCTAAAAAGCCACAAAGGGAAAATAGTTCCTGAGTAAATATACAAAGAGGTCCACTTTACTCTGCAGATGATGTCGGCACTCTAAAATACAAAAAATTTGTAAATTTTGAGTAATTCGCCAGGGCCTAAACTGCTGGGGTAGGCGACCTGCACATAACCAGCCACCTCCAATAATTGTTTCCACCGGAGGCTGATAATGGATAGATCAGGATTTAACCCGGAGTTTTATATTATGACGGAGGCAAAAAGATTTGCGCTTGTGGACTTGATTTAGGAATATTCAGGAGCAGACGTGACTATTAATGAGCTGAACGAAAGTGATTCATACTTTCTGGGCTATCCGCATAGAGAGATAGTGGAAGATTATGCAGATTTGGAAGCTGATAAGCTGGACGAGAGCCTCTAAATTTGGACGACGAGGCTGATACTTCTAGCTTTGTCTAGAAGGGAAAAATACGCAAGTGTTTTTGGAGTAATCACTGTACAATCCTGCGGTTATGATCGGTTGTGATAAGGGATCTTTCGCTCTCTCGTCGCAGTGTGAAGTTGCACTTTTTTGAGAACACTGTTGATAGTTATTACAAAGATACTGGTTTTGGGCAATAAACATTACAATATGTAAAGTCTTTAAAAATACTTCTTTTAACCTAATTACTGCGAAAATGGTGCTGCTTAAGACCTGGCCTAGACAGGTTGCCCAATCTACAAAGATCTGCTGTACAAAGTCGGGGAGTTTTCTTAATTGCCTTATGAGAGCGATATTTTCAGACCGTCTACTCGTGTGGCCGCTATGACCTCATCCATATCCATACGCCCGAGAACGTTCAGTGCATACAGTGTTATGGCTCGGATCATCTGGGATAAAGTGAAATACGGCAGTATCTTGTTCGGCATAGTTTTGGCCACCACTAACGGCTAGAACGGGATTCACAAAAACTCAACAGCGCTCTTTCACGCCTCATCAATTTTGCAAGAGAAAGTTTACTGTCGAAGAAGCTTTCGACGAATTGCTGGTACCAGACCAAGAATAGTGCTGGGAAAGTGAGAGATCGTTTAAAGATAATGAAATCCCCTGATAAATCCTTGTTGACTTTCGAAAAAGTTGAAGGCACTTGTTGGGTTTATGGCCCCAATCATCCATATCGAGAACTCGAGACTGTTTGTCTACTATTCATCAAGAACTTCTGAAGCAACAGCCTTTGTTGTCCTACAACAACAATTAAAACTTTCTCATATTCATAGATAGCCATAATGAATCCGAGACGCACCGGCCCATTTCCAAGGACCACATTTAACCAATATACTTTAACTGCTAGGTAGCCCTATTTCCAGAGATCTTGGGACTTTCTGCCGCCTCGGGGTGGTGCACTTCTCAAAACTCCCCTTCACCACCAGTTTATCGCCAAATGGGAGAGTTTTTCTTTGGCGAGAATTGGATGGTAAATCGAAAGGGCGTGTCTTTCGGTACCAAAATGTCGAGCTCATCAGTGCCGTTGTCGTGTCTGACAGTGAACTCGAGATCATCGAGATTTGGACGGAGGATAGAGCGAGGTTATATCCTGACTCAGTTGGAGCGGCAGTTTTGACACAATCTTCCCCTTAGAAAAAAGACTTCACAATTCACACCATTGCATCTTGCACGCAAATACCCAGGTTTGAAAAGTCAAAATCTTGCATTTGACAAGAGTACAAGGAGAACAGCTGTTGATCGCTGACCTGGATTGTTGGCTTCCAATCAGCTTCCGTATGAAGGAACGTATCAAAAACACCATGTTTCTACAAGATCCACCGGGAAAGACTCTCACCAACCACAAAGTCTTGGATGTAAAGTTGCCCTGTTACAAGTGAGTTCTCAGTGCTTGGTGGATTCCTCCTCAAATTCCCCCAGTCACGAGTGTACTTTACCTGGTGGAAAAAGTCCGATTCTGCCACCATGTCTAAAACCCTTAGCCTGAGAATGGGCCTGGTTAATGCAGCTCGTAGTGAAACAAACTTGTATCAAACTCGACAACGTGATATGTGTTGGTCCGCGTCAGTAGCTCTAGCTGCAGCAGAAGCGAACCTTAATTTCCATGCAAGAAGCAACTTCTATGATGGGGCGACAGTCCACTTTCTGATGTCCCCAGAGGTCCAGGATGAGATGGCATGCCCGCGCCATTCTCAAGGACACGAGCGATGCGGAGGATCTGAGACACACGTGTATCTAAATCTCCAATGTGGGTCCGTGGACTAGCAACTTTGCAAGGGTAAAAGACACGGAAAACCTTCTAGGAAGCTGGGGCCCAAGACGAAGAGTCAAGCGAAACACCAAGACAAACAGTTCTTTAGAAAACGATGAACGAGGATAAGGTGGAATGACCATATGTGTCACACAACGGCAAAGAAAACTGGTACCACCTGCCGAAGGAATCAACCCATTCATAAAACGGAACCGCAGCAACACATTCAACCAAACGAAGACACGAAAAGTGTTGTGGGTGAAAATAAAGGGAGACACACCGTCCAAGGTGAAGTAAGCGCCAGAATTAAACGGAACAGTGGATTCCAACGCCCCTACCGGTGGGGGTTCACGGCCAACTGATAATCAGGCATCTTGGGTGATAAAGCCTCGTACGGCAAACCCAACTCAATAAGACACGTAGCGATGTGTTTGGAGAGACTAAAAGGGTAGACGAGTAATATCGCTGATAAGCAACGGTAAGAGTTGAAGAAGCACTGGCAACAAGCCAACAAAGCCAGCGGCTTGAATCCAATCACACCGCGGAGCGTGGTTGTAACTGACCTCCATGCTAGGCTCGGGATCTTTCGGGTCAACCGGCAGCACTATCAACTCCTGTGACCAACAGGAAGAGATTTGGTCAGAATTTGCAAGAAGGAGCGTGAAAGAAAAAGTTTACCGTGAAAGCTTGAAACTGGGTCTGAGCGGTCAAGAACGCATATCACCGCAAGAAAAACTTGTCTTGACTTCTGACGAGGAGTACTTTTCTCATATGGCAACGCGCTTGAGTTTTGCTAAGAGACTCTGCCCAAGCCCCGAGTCCGATGCGCTCACCACGTCTTCCAGTGAGATAACATTGATGAATGAAATCATCCCTTTGAAAAAAGGCAATGGTGACCGCTGGGTTTCTGAAGGACGAAGCATCGGTCTCGTGGATAACTCCGGACCCATTGCGTGCTTATCAGATATACTCACAGGGACAATTACATTCCCCACGTCACTTCTCGTCACTTATTCCTAAGCGCGGGCTTCAGCTTATGTTTTCCTTTTCGCACTCTATCATTGGGCGTCGTGGTTTTCGTACGGCCTAAGAAGTAGGTATACTGGTCCAGGACTCCATCTATGTCGTTTCTGGATCTAACACAGGTGGTGCCTCAAAATTGGAGGAAGTTTTAGTCGATTTGAAGATGGCTCTGGGCAGTGAGCCTTCCAAGAAGAGCCGCAACTTAATAAAACGCTTGCTTTGGCTCTACAGAAAACACAAAAGTACTCTGCGTATGCTTTTTGGCGTTTTCGGCCTTCATGTATCGTCAGTAGTGGTGGCGCCTGCTTTGGGCGTGAGCGCCGACAAATGCCAAGACTTCTTTGAGATGACTATCTCCGCTTTTCGAGTACCCTCTAACGTACGCTACGGCCGGGGTCCACATAGGAAGCGGGATATTTTCAAGAGTAATTAGAACTTTCTTCATGCCTCGCAAAAAACCACATCGGGCCGAGAGAGATGTGTCAGTTCTGGACGAGCATCGAGACGACATAGGCCTCGGGGGAATCGGCACCATACTGGGGCTCGGGTACAAGAAATCGTGGATTTCGTCCAAGTTTCCCTCTTTACGCCGTTGACGTTCTCTGGGTACGTCATTGCCATTGCTTTGGGGTACCACTTCTACCGCATGAAATTAGGTGCAATGCTGGTGGCAAGAATGTGAGCTTCCAAGGTGTTAATACTTACCTCTAATATTGGCCACTTTACGTAAATGATGCATTTCAATTTTATGAGTAGATCCGCATAAAACACAAATTTTACCAAAAGCAGTTTCAGTAAGTTTGTTTGGTAACTTGTAATTAAACCAACAGGGGTGATATAAGTAACGGTGAGTGAAAATATCAGTATCTTTTATTAATACTAAGAAGTATGAATAAAGTAGTTTCCAACTACTAAGATAAAGAATAAGAATTAAGAGTAAAGTACCGTAAGGAAAAATAAGAAATAGATTAACAGAGAGTAGTTATAGTATAGCGTTCCTTTTGTATAAGTGCGACAAGAAGCATCTGTAATTAATATGGTGAAATTCCATCTAATCTTTTCCATTGATTTGACCCTATCTGCACATGCTGAAGGAGTAATCGTCAGTGTGAAGCTGTAGAGACGCTACAACATCTGCAACATTAACGGCAATATATTCAATTAGAGTATTATATTTAACATTCTATAATAATCCACGTAGTAATAAATATACTTATTCTAACTTCATGAAAGTGTATGACTGTATATATTATTGTTATTTAACCCTCTCCGTATCACCGGATGGTATATTCGAATTACGATTTAGTCTTTATAGTACTTTAATTATAAGTCGTTTATCGCCAGCAGAATCACCGATACCACATTCAAAGGGTCAGAAAATGAACAGTCTCATCAGCAAAGACTTGTCTTTTTCTGTGTGGGGTACCAAGGGTGATCCTTTACTTCATTTTTGGCTTCACAGGGTCACGAAGTCTTTGTGGGGTGGTCAAGCTGTGGCAGATGATATTCCGGATCCGTGTACCCCTATTCTCCAAATGAGTCCAGTAAAGGGAGATAGAATCTAAAGAAATGACCTATCAGCAATGAATGCAGATTCTAACCAATAATAGAAGTAGTAGAAAGTATTAATTCAGCCGCGTCTGTAGATACCAATTCCCTCTAACAATAGTTAGCAGCATCAGCGACGGCCATAAGGCATGATTAGCAAACTCACTCCTTACTGATAATAGATTTGATGGACTGAATACAAGTCGGTGCCAAGGCTGGATCAGAGAGGCCATCAACTAATTGTTGTGCGAGAAGTGAATCTCACTTTCCTCAAGCGCAATATTTCCCGCTGTAATCAAGATAACCAAAGTGTTGTCTGGTTCTTCTTCCAAGAGTACTGATGAAGGGCCCTAGTAGATCCAAGTCAAGATGACGTACTTGGGAGACAATTGTTTGAGTAATGGCAAGGTAATTCTGATCAAAAAATCATCTCCACATTCATAAATTTTGGCAACCACGTACAATATGCAAGAGGCTAAATCTTGCCGCAAATCTTGTCCAAAGCTGTCGACAATTTGACCAAGAACAGATAACTGCTTGGCAGCCAATGCGAGACTGTCCTCATTATGACATTCATTCAAAAACGACTTGCTGGCAGAATCTTGTAGGTTGAAGTCGCGCCAAAAATGGAAACGTCTCAAGAAGAGGGAGCATGACAGCCCTTAAGAGCTCCGAGTATTTCTCTTCACGTAAATGAATGTACCAAACGAAACAAGGCTCGAAACAGCGCAGGCATGAGCACCGCCACAAGCCCTGAGAAATTCCATTGATACCCGTGTACACCTGCCTTCCGAAGCCGCTATTATCTGGCTTTTTCTTAATGCCGATCACAACCTACGCCTTTGCCCAACCAGGCCTCGGAATCCCGCACTTCCCCCCCATCTCTCAAACACGCTTGCTGCGCTCAGCTTGGAACGCGTCGACCTCCTCCTTCAACAAGTTGTGCAACTTCGCCATCTCAGATTCGTTCTCCTCCTTTCCGAACGTGAACTTGGTGCGGCACACAGGCTCAAGAGTCACGTCACGGATGGTGGTGAAGAAGTTGTGCGCAATGGTCAGGTCGACATTGAGCCTGGCCGTCGGATCCCACTGCAAAAGACTCTCCAACAAATCGATACTGTCGGGCGAGGCAAAAGGGTAAACCTCAGCCCACAGAACAGGCTTTTTGTCCTCTCCGGGAAGATCCCAGTCTCGTCTGATGGTGATATGTGGAGGCGGGCTGCCGAGGTATTTGATGATCTCGTGCAACTGGTGCACCAGGCTTTTTCCCGGCATCAAGGGTTGCCGGCCATAGAGCTCTCCCAAAATGCAGCCGATGGCCCACATATCCACCTCTTTGCCGTAGTGGGTGGAGCGGAGAATCAACTCGGGCGCCCGGTACCAGCGCGTAGCCACGTAGTTGGTGATGGGCTCGTCGGTCCGATTCGACGGCGCCACCGAAATGGCCCGGGCGAGCCCAAAGTCGCAAATCTTCAACACGCCCCGCGTGCTCACCAATATATTGCCCGGCTTCAAGTCACGGTGGATAACGTTGGCCAGATGGATGTACTTGACGCCGCAGAGAATCTGGTAGAGGAAGTTGCGGATGTGGAACTCCAGAAACTGCACCATGGAGTAGAGGACGCGGGCAAGATCGTAGTCCATGTGCTCCTGAAAACAGTAGAGGCCCTCGTAGGGAGGCGCTGTGATGAGATGCACGTCAATGAGCGAGACAACCTTGAGGCGTTAGTATCCTGACATGGGGGTGCTTTGAGCTTGTGAAGAGGCCTGGGGCCCGTTTGTCGCGGGCGTTGATACATGTCCTGCTCTTGTGCAATCCAAGACTGGTTCGTGAATCTATCCGCCCTTTTCTCTTGGGGCTCCCAGATTTGCGCCCTCATACATACGTTTCTGTGGCCACGGAAGAAGCGCATGAGCTTCAATTCCCGGATAGCCCGCCGGAGCAAGATTTCCTTCTGAAGAATCTTGCATATTTTCTTGACGGCCAATTTGACTGGATCGGGCAGTTTTGTGTCTATCGCAACGCAAACAACGCCGTAAGAGCCGCGGCCCAATACTTCTTGGATCTTGTATCGGGTTGGCACGTAGAAGTTTGTGCTTTTGTAAGCTTGGAATTCGGTCATGGCACTTCTCTTGTGTTTTTTGTGACGGGAGATGAAGGAATTGGAGGTATTGGCTGGCGTTTTGTAGTATGGTTGCAAGTAATGGGTGCGAAATGGTTGCAAACGCGGAGAAGGTATGCGAGTGAGAGCGTAAGTCACCAGGATTCGCGCTACCCCAGCATTTGGGCCGGAAAGAAACCGTTTTCTTTTTCAAAACACTTTCAATTCCACCACAACTGGTCTAACTACTCCCGTTTTGCGGAATGACGAAACTTGAATTCGCCCTACAAGCTCTGGTAGAGGGTGATTAGGCAGTTCAGGTAGCAGCACGCGTCTTCAGCGCAGTGTTGAGAATAATAATAGTAATTACTACTTCTACTGGATACAGCTTATAGGACTGTTACCTTTTGTCACAATGAAACAAGGTGTATGAAGCTTGATTTGATTAATCGAGCTATAGGCACCAATATGTTTGTGGCCTCTCAAACGGTCTATAAAGGCTTGGTGCAATGTATGAAGCCTCTGCAGTTGAAGAAGATGGATGAGGGTATAAAGAAGGTTTTTAAGGGTATCGCTGCGCCCAAGATGTATGCAAGGCCAAAGAGCGGAGATGATGGCCTTTTGCAAATGCAAGTTCAATTTCATGGTCACAGAGCAGCCGTTCTCCGCTCTAATCAGTACGGAGACGGTCTGCACACGAATTATGTTCGGCTGAAAATATCTCACCATATGGCCAAGATCATGGGAAAGAATAAAGCCATTCCACTCCTGAGTGCGAGAGGATAAAATTGTGCTGACTTCGTCTTTACAAGCACAGGTAAATTCTTCACACATCTCAAGTGGACGTTTACGAGAACAGACTTAAGTTACCTTGAAGCGTGGAGATCGATTGTTCCACGCATACGTGAATACACCAGTTCAAGGCTTTCGCTGGAGCCCGTATTGAACCATCTTACGTGGTTCCGAATACGATCCAAGAAGGTTATTACAATTCACGGCAAGCAGTGATGAATTGCCTCCCAGTATAACGCACACAATCACATTTGCTCACACGAAACTTGAATTGAAGAAAAGATATTTATATAGAAGGAGCTCTCGAAAAGTTCAAGCAGCCAGATACACAAAATGTGCCCCACTTTACAGCTGATTCTGCAATCTCGGATTACTCCGGTCAATCATGTGTTTAATGAGCAGGTCAATTGGCACGTTTCATAGAAGAGGCGCGAGTTGCAACCGATGCCGTTTTGCACCCACCCCAAAGTCAACTAGTAATTGAGAACATTTGAGTAGAGCTATCGATTGACTCTAAGGGGCACCAAAGGAGCAAAACATGGTTATGCAAAACATCATTTATGAAATGCCGAGATAAGCATTGATTTGACTTCTGTATATTAGGTGAGAATAGAGGTCATTTATTTGATTGACGTGTATTGCGTGCACGCCCAATTTCATACCAGCGGTGCTGTCTCTTTGGACCCTAAAAACGTAACGGACGGGCAAATTTTGCTTAGATTCTGGAACAGTTTCCGACACTGTCTTTCAAGTAGATAGATAGATAGATAGATAGATAGATAGATAGATAGATAGATAGATAGATAGATAGATAGATAGATAGATAGACAAGACAAGACAAGACAAGACAAGACAAGACAAGACAAGACAAGACAAGACAAGACAAGACAAGACAAGACAAGACAAGACAAGACAAG
>JAKTWD010000945.1:0-12589 GCA_030581935.1 Metschnikowia corniflorae | reverse complement strand
TTTTTTGAAGGAAAGTACTCGCGGAAATACTTATCGGCCACGCAATTCTCGATTTTCAGAAACGCCTCGTTGGGGCCGTTTGAATTTTTGCTTGCCGAAAACGAGTAGTAGTCCATTAGATTGTAACAGTACTTTGGCTCTTCAAGATCAAAGACTAGCCGCGGGTCTTTGAACAAGTTTTCGAGATTTTCGATGCGGCTGTATCGTACATATAACGCCGCTGGAGAGACACCCTTATGATTCAATTCATTGACGTCGAGCAAAGCTCGTGAACTCTTCAAGAGCTCCGATTCAGGCAAAGCACGAGCAAGTGCATGGAGTAAAGTGTTACCGGCTTTGTCCGTGTGGGCGTCATATGAGATCAGGCCCTCGGGGTGCACATCCCTTACTAATTGAAAAGCGATTCTTACCATTTCCTCATAATTTGTATGGTCGTAACAGCGGCACAAACTAAACAAAGGGGTGTGCGAGTTGAGATCCTTTGCCTCCCAGTCTATAAGCCTACCCAACCGGGCCAACGCCGTCAAGTCGTTCGACAAAAAATGGCCAACAGTCCTTCCACACGTATCTCGTGAATTAAGGTATAAAACCTGCTCTTGGATGGTGGTGCTGTGTAGTATGAGATCAATCAAGACGTTGATTATATCTGGCACTTCCTCCTGAAGAGCAGTCATGAGTAGGTTCTGGTTGGTGGTGGTGTTCTTGTCGAAAAGAAGATCCTCAAGCATAATCCACTCTTCTGTGCGGTGCAAAAGCATCAGAAATAGGTGATAGTTCCGCGTCCTGATGGCGAGATGAAAACAACTCTCACCGTTGATGTTGCGACTAAATAAAACATGTTGTCTTGGTAGCTCTGTTCCATGAAACTTTGAGTCAACTGAGTCAAAGAAGTCCTCGAGTCCGCCGAGGTCCTGCTTTTGAATCATATACCAAAATTTATAGTTTTTTGCGGATGATGAGCTCATATCCGCCAAATGGCCAGTCCCGGGTTTACCTCCCGAATCATGCAAGTGGAAGATCACTGCATCGATGTTGCTTAGGATATAGCTCATGAATCCTAACTCTTCTTCCGCGTGCGAGCTTCCAGTGGGCTCAATTTTATGGTTTACCCCAAAATGGCGAATGTAGAACAAATGACACTCGAGATTTGGCACTTTTGAGTGAACTACCACCATTATCAAAAGTCCAATTAGTGTGTCCGCGTCGATTACGGGACCAGCAAACGCATTGGCGGAATTTGCAGTCAAAATCTGCACGGTTTCCTTGATAACGGCGATTTTTTGTCTCTGACTAGTAACATTGGGCCCAGAAAGCGTGGCAAAGACCTTGATGGCGTCAGATACACGTCTGTGTAAGGTATTAAGGTCCCATGGATCGACCACAGGGATTTCAAGTTGGTTCAAAGATAAACAGGATAGGTCTTTGTATAAAGCATGAGTGAGTACAGTTTTGGGGGACTCAAGGTCGTCAATTTGCTCACCGGGAGCAACATTTTCGTACTGGTTCACGAGCAGCAGCCAGATGTGATCGTACATATTCAACTCCACGTAGTCATGGACCAATTTGGTCATATCTAAATGGGGAGGTTTCGTGGATAGCGTCTGCAAAAGATTGTATACGCGATCGCCATCGACGGAGTCTGAACTTACACTGGTTTGAACAATTTGCGTGGCTTTGATCACTAAAAGGTCAAACAACTCCTTTATTTCGGTCAATGCAAGTTTTCTGTGGGTCCGAAGCTGCTGGAACTCCCGGTTATTGTGGTGGAATAGCGAGTAGAAACTTGCCAGCATAGTTTTAGATAAAATCGGGAACTTTCGTAGAAGATCCTCAAACGTTATAGCCGAATGCTGAGCCGAAGTTTTCAGCTGCCCTGAAAGCGTCATGACATTCTTAGTCGGCAGCTCTATGGCTGGTTGAGGTCCATAAAGAGAAGATTCTATGTAGATCACTGAAAAGGTACAATTATCGGGGTAAACGGGCGAAAATGGAACAAATTGGCCCACAGATAATACACGCACACGAATGCTATTTTTGAACCCCTTGCCCGTAAAGATTGCCTTATTTTTTAGAAGAACCTGCCGCCCATTTATCGTGCTATATATGAGCAGTTGTTGCTTTGCTACTGGCGAGATTGGCGCCGCCAGTGCCGCGGTCGTCCGAATAATGTGGCTTCGTATAAACTCCTCATTGGTATAGCAAAGCGATCCTAGCCGCTGTTGGGCGAAATCAGTGCATTTGTGAAGCACAGCGGCGGAGGGAACCAAGATGGAGAAGTCCAGATGTGCCAGTGCTAGCTCATGTATGGTGTTTTTTAACGTGGTCCTTTCTCCGGGGTTGAACAAAGCATCTAGAAATGGGTTGTATATTTGAACGCGTTTGGATGCCGTAATGGTGTCCATGAAAGAGAATGGATGGTCTTGCGTGGCTTTAATGCCGTCAGCCGTTTCTGTCCTAGTTCATTGGTACCTCCTGATTTGAGTATCACGTGATGTGCCAAGCCTGAGCACAGCGTGCTGTGGGATATCCGGTTGCGAATATGTGGGGAAGCCGTGATGTGATGAGTTTGGTTACGTGTGAGGTGAGTGATTTTTCGAGCTGGTTTTCGAAATGAGCCGAGATTCGCTAATTTTAGAATCGCTTCTTGTCGTCCCTCGTACCGCACGGACCAGCTCACATTGGATATTCAAAGTCTGAGAACCCGCAGAGGTGAACAAACGAACCGTGGGTGAAATCCATATACTTCGTTGCAAAAGACAACAGCCAGTGAAGGAAATCACGTGAATATCACTATTCGTTCGCATTCACAGATCCCGTGGTAGTTTTGGGGTATACCATGTAGATCGGCGCCCGACTTTTAACTTGTAGCTGCGTGAATGAACCGTATTAATTATCGTTGTCAGACGTCGCAAGTAGCGAAGGCACCTCATTCAGAATTTCCTGTAACCTGATACCAGCAGTTAACAACGACTCAAAGCAGACTCAAGTCGAAATATTTGTCTCAACAACTTCCCGGGCCGTCTGTCACTCAATCTTCCACAGTGATTTGAGGAGTCGGTTTGAGTCCCCTCACAGTTCACTGATGGACACCTTAGCTATGCTTTCAGAGAGTGATCCAGGAACGACAGCATTTCCAAACTTATCGTAAGTCACCTCTTCTTCACTGGTGTAACGGTCCTCTGAATCTGACTTATCCTGCAGATCGTTCTCGAACTCACCCCCAGAGCCGCCCTCCGACTCATCCTCCGATTCGGCAGTCTCTAGTACTACCACATTCCCTAAATTGTCATACCGTAATCCGGCACTGCCCTCCCCCGTTTCGTCCTCATCCAGTCCCGACTCCAGACTTCCATCTGTCTCCAGATTTTCCCTCCCTCCCTTTCTATTTACATTGCCCATCATCCACACATCACCCTCTGTAGACTGCTGTTTCCGCTGCCGCACCTCGTCCTCCAACTTCGCCATCCATTCTTCCTGTGCTCGCTCAACAGAGGCCAGGTCCGTGCACTTCTGATACACCTGTAAAAGCTCTTTGTTGATGTCGAGAAACGTAGGTCCCCACAGAAAGTTCTGTAGGAGCTCAAACGCCCAGTCTTCGTGGCCGACTATAGCGAAACACGCCGCAAGCGCTTCTACGCAATTCAACTTCCAGGGCCGGCCGTAGTTCACCGTGTTCGCCGCAACCAAGTAAGGCAATAGCCGCTCGTTTTTACCGCCAATTTTCGAAAATGGCACCTCGTCCAACCGCGCCCACAGACACTCGACTACCGCAGCGCCATTCAGCTCAACGATAGGTCGATCGTCGGGACACACCACGCCTTTACCATTGGGAGAAACTACAACCCCCTGGAATTTCTGACCCACACGCAAATTTCGTATATACCCCAACCGTTCAAGTTTTTTTCCCAGACACCGTTTGGGGTCACAATGATCGAAATCCCACATGGCTAGCTTCACAGGGAACTTTCGAAGATTTGAACTTGCCGCCAATGATGGTCCTTCCTCCTGTTTTCCCCGCCGCACATGGTGCTGTTTCAGCTTATGGCCATTCGACGTGCGGCCCTTTTGTGCGCGGTCCTCGCTTGGTTTGTTTTTACCCTTCCCCATATGCCCTGAAGTGTGTTGCGCGAAAAAGAAGTTGGAGTTGAGATGGTGATGATTTCGATGGGTCTGATGCGCGGCAAAAAGAAAAATGTGGAGTACAACGCGGATTACTCTTATAAAGATGGTATGACTATGGTTGATTGTCAAATCTTCATGTCTTCATGGTGATTCTTTTCTATTACTTTTTCACTTTTGATCTCATTCTATTAATCTTCTTCGATTGCCTTTTTTTTCTTGAAAAAGAATGGTCAAGGGAACAAATCGAGACGCTTGCTGGTGGCTCTTTGGTTGATCCTCGGGGTATGCCCACAAAAACTCACACTCCCAACGTAAGCCTTTTCCTCAAAGATGCTGATTAGGTAGATGTTTTGCACCGTCCACGTGTCATCTTGACGTCAAGTTCGCTTTCTCAGTCTGACACGGGCGAAGTGCGCATGGTCTCTACGGCATTATACTTTTCTTACTTTTGTCTGATTTTTGTATGAAATGAAAGGCCAGAGCCCATACCAGATGTGCAGGGACCCAGCATATTAGTAAAACATGGAGAGAATATACTCAGGAAACCTGAGGTAAAAACCGGAAGCAACTGAATGCAAAGGGGGGGTGGATGCGAGGTTTGTCGAGATGATCAGAAATCCTCGTCAAATGCGAAAGAGTGACTGTTGGAGCTGGCGTCGTTGCTCTTAGCCATCACACCAGCCTTCTGGTAGTCGGAAACGCGCTTCTCGAAGAAGTTGGTCTTACCAGCCAACGAGATGTTTTCCATGAAGTCGAATGGGTTGGTGACGTTGTACACCTTCTTGTTACCCAAGGCCACGAGCAAACGGTCCGCAACGAACTCCACATATTGGCACATCAAGGTACTGTTCATACCCAACAAGCTTACAGGCAACGAGTCAGTGAAGTATTCCTTTTCAATGGCGACGGCCTCGGTGACAATTCTCTCGACAATTTCAGGGGCAGGTCTATTGTTCAAGTGGGAGAACAACAAGCAGGCGAAGTCTGTGTGCAAACCTTCGTCACGGCAAATCAACTCATTAGAGAAGGTGAGGCCAGGCATCAATCCACGCTTTTTCAACCAGAAAATCGATGCAAAAGAACCAGAGAAGAACACACCTTCCACGGCAGCGAACGCGACCAAGCGCTCACCGAACAACGCCTCCTTGTCACTAATCCAGCGCAACGCCCAATCAGCCTTCTTCTTAATGCAGGGGATATTGTCGATCGCGTTGAACAAGAAGTCGGCCTCCTTGGGGTCCTTAATATAACTGTCAATCAACAAGGAGTATGTCTCAGAGTGAATGTTCTCCATCATGATCTGGAACCCGTAGAAACACTTGGCCTCAGGGATCTGTACCTCGGCGGAGAAGTTCTCGACCAAGTTTTCGTTGACAATACCATCGGAGGCAGCGAAGAAAGCCAAGACACGCGAGAGGAAGAAACGCTCGTTGTCGGTCATACGGTTGTTCCAGTCAGAAATGTCCTTGGACAAATCAATCTCCTCAGCAGTCCAGAATGACGCCTCGGCCTTCTTGTACATCTGCCACACCTCGTGGTATTTGATGGGAAACATGACAAAACGACGCGTGTTTTCCTTCAACAATGGCTCTTCCTGCTCTTGCTCCTTCAACTTTTGACGCTCATCAGCGTACGACACTAAGAACTCCTGGTGAGCGCGGGCAGCATCGGCAATCTCCTTCTCGACCTTGGCAGATTCAATAGCGTCTCCCTCCTTGATGTTGGATGGGCGGACGATATCCTTTGGCTTGCCAACGAGGGAATCGGTTCCCAGAGCAGCATCTATGGCGGCGGCCTCGGCGGCTAATTTATCGGTCAACGCCGTACCCTTGAGGTTCGACATATCGAGGCTGGAAATCTTTCCGGTCAAGCCGTTGGTGGGTGTTTGTTGCACAGACATTTTGCTTAGAAATAAGATTGTGGATTGTGTTTAGTGATGGAGACGCGGGTGCTTAGCGTCGGGACTGTAAGTGCGGGTGGCGGGTAATACAGGGATGGCTGTAAAATGCTTTCGGCGGGTAAATGAAGGAAGATTCTCGAGTGAGTTCAAACTGTGGAACAAAAAGTTTTATCAAAAAGATAAGAGGGCGCACGATGAGTATTTATACAAAACACGTCCTATGCGGATATCCGAGAAACGGCGATATGATTGTTTTGATTCTTGCGAGAAAAAGAAGAAAGCACGGACAATTTTCATTTACCCGATGCGCGTGTATCGGCCGCGCGCGTTTTGCAGGACGATGGTCACGTGACACGCGCGCCTGGCGTGACGCGCATAGGAGACGCGCAGGAGACGCGGGTGGAGGCGCTTGTTGCGGAGCAGCGATCTTCCGCGATAATTGTTACTGAAGGGGTACAAGGAGGTGGTGGAAAATATTTGAAATAGAGCATGCCCGAGTTCTTTATTATGTGAGCAGAGATCAGATTTGACTTGACTGGGACTGAAAACATCAACACATTTGAATTTTATCGTAAGATGAGGCTTTGCGCTAAACTTTAATTGGTCGCTTTTCTGTTTGTACGCGTCCTACTCTTTAAAAGCGCAATCCTGGACAATTCTGGGCAGATACCTGCTGGCAGGCATAAAACATGGCTTTTGTTTACAAACAAGCTGAAACAGGAAGTTTGCGGTGGAACTGCGTGGACGCGTCGCGCCACGTCTGCAATCGCGAGCTCGGTCTTTCAAGCACTTGCATATCACAAACACAATAGGAGACTTTCAGGGCTCGTAACGTACTGAGTGAAAAAATTGGCTGTAATGCCAGGATTTGCGATTCGGGCCGAGATAAAATTTATGTCAAGCTTCACTAATCTGGCTGCCGAGACAAGCTTGGACATTTTTGCGGAATCTCCTCGACCACGTCACGTGCTCATCCCACAGCCCTTTCCTCATCAGGGAAAGAGTCATCAAATATAACTAAGTTTGTATTAACTGCGGCTAAAAGAGGAAAGCAATAATTTGAGTCACATTTACCATCGACTAGCACCTGATCTACCACACGAAGGGTCCCCCGTACGCATCGAGTCCAACATGTGTATTTATTTTTGAAGACTTTCTCCCGGCTTTGTCCTACATTTGCAACGGGATTTGGCCCTTTTTGGTAAAATATGATGCCCCGTGAGTATCATCAATTGGCGTGGGCAAATCCATTATGGGATGCAAAGTTCTCACTCTCACCGGGGGCGCACCCCGTTCATCCAAGTTGCTCGGGGGGACAGTGAATCCATCAAACCTATCTTGTAACTCTATGGGATTCCCCAACCTTTCTGAGTTCAACTGATCTGGGTTTTGCGCAATGGTGCTATCTTCATCGATCAACTTTTGAAAGTCGTCGTAACTCAGCCCGTCGCGGAGCCTCGACGGTGACATACCTCTCTCACGACTGAGGACATGATCCATTGCAGGTACAGGAGAGACTGTCCCATCTTGGAAACTACCTTCATCACTATCTACATCTACAGAGTTGAATAACTCGTAAATGTTGCCGGCGCCCTTGAGATTACCATCTTTTTGTTTGAAGCTTAAGTATGTCTTCAAGCATGTTCTCCATTCATCCTGGCCCCACTTCTGGAGACGAGCTGTGTCAAAGTTTGCAGCCACAACCCCGTAAACATCCCCCATATCTAAGTAGCAGAAATGAGGCAAGGCGGGTAATCCAAAAAGCATAGAAACCGGATCAGTTTTGTCACTATTCAAGTGCTCCGGGCGCCCATATAGCTTGAAAGCATCAATAATATGCACGAAATTCCTAAGCATAATCTCTATTGCTGAAACACCCGGATGAGGTTCGGGCATCAAGTACAAGTAGTTGGTAGTAACAAAATTGTTGACTGATTGCTTTTTGAAAAAATGCCTAGACTTTGTGGTAGGCGATCCCGGGGCAGATGTATGCCCTTCAGGGTTAGGTGAAGGTGCGTGTGTGAAAAACGAGGACGATGAGTTGATGGAGGTGCTTCGTGATCTGGTACCTCCCGCCTGGACGGGTGTTGGTGGATTGAGCGAGCCGAAAGAAGAGGTAGAGCTGCGACGAGACCGAATTTTTGGCGAGCCAGGTGTGGTGCCTTGACCGGAGAACAAATGCTCAAACAGCTTATTGACAAAAGCCTCTCCTTCCAACTTCATAATCAGATTGAAATCAATCATGTGATGATCTTCTGGATACAAGTTGTACACGGAGGACACGTCGTTGACGTACAACATCAAATTCTTCTTTGTGATCTTGTCCGAAGCATAAATCTCAATGCGGCCATTCTTCTTGGGGTCACCCGGAATAATCGCCATGAAGACTCTGATCCACTTGTTGGATACCTGAGGCAATCTCACATTACACCACTCGAACCTTGTAAAGCGTTTTTTGTGTGCCAATAAGGTGTAAATGTCAGACAATTGTGGCCCCTTCAAGGACAATACCACTGCTGTGAAGGCTTCGTTGAGTGAAGTGTGCTCGAACTTCGACAACTGCAATGCAGCGAGCCACATGTACATGTCTGCAGCGTCCCCAAATCGAAGGGAAGTCATATTGAAGTCATAATCTTGCAAGATATGCAAGTCAAACAAGGTGTCGTCATCTGGAACAGCCTTCTGTGATGGGACAATACTGCAGTCCTGGATGTTCAAGAAGCGTGGTTTTAAATGGCCTGTGATCCAGATCAGAAGCTCGGTACCTGTCAAATTAGCATCGGCGGTGAGCCAGGCCAGACCGTCCTCAGTAAGAACTCCAATTGAGCCACTGACATATTGTCGAAGCCTCTGCGCATTTGTCAAGTTCACGACAGGCAGCAATTCCGGAGGCAAGTCTGTAATGATAGCCTTCTGCCTGTGGCGAAGAGTCTGCAGCGGCAGAAACATGGAGTTGAGCCCACCAGCAATGGTACTTGAGCCTGAAAGGACTCGCGAGTGTCTCACAAACGATGCACGCGGGCGCCTTGAAGCCGAAGATGTCAGCCGGTGACTTGAGGGTGACGTAGGTTCAGAGAAGATTGGCAAATCGGTGATGAGAGGAAGCGGCCGAAGTTTGCTTTGGTCCTGACTGTCCGTCAGACTCACGGCCACGGAGTCAGCGTAGTCATCAACTAGACTCGGATACGACGGATTTTCGGAAGGTGGCGTGGGCGGAGCTGGGCCGCTAACAATAGGCGGATTGGTCAAAACAGGCAAGCTCTTCAGTAAAGCCGGCGCAGCCGATGAATTCAATTTGCCGGTCGTTGCTGATTTTGGAGAGGCGGATGGCGGCAGCGCCTTCTCTGCCTTCTTTTTTCTGAAAAGGGAAAGGGAAACCATGGCTGTAAATGGGAGTAATGAAATCGGTATTTTTTCGATTTTTCAGTGTGTGGCTGTAAAAAGTTTTTGTGGCGGTAATTGTGGGCGGCAAGCTCGGCTAGTAATGGTCCCGCAAGCAGACAAACCAAGATATGTGGACCGAGATGATGTCAGCGGAGGCTATATTTAGTGTAGATGATGATACAAAACCGCCAAGAATAATGATCCTTTTGCAAATGCTTGAGTTCTCAAATGGTAATCTTGCGGAAAGAAAATCGGGGCAGAAATAGAAGAGGCTGTAAATTGACGATACGAAATGTCTCTTCTTTTTTTTTTTCTTTCTTTCAAGCCCTTATCTGATGCAGAGCTGCGGTAAATATGTGCCTCTGTTGAAACGCAGGAATGCTATGAAAAAGCAAGCAAGCTAAACGAGCAAAGTAAGGGAAAAAAAGGGGACGATAAAGTAAATTCTCGACGAAGACGGGGGAGCGAGCAGGAGGCTTATACCAGAGTTATAGCAAGTCTACATTGCGGATGTAAATTCAAAATTGCGATCCCCAAAAGAAAAGGAGGAAAAGAAAAACTGTGGTTCCGTGGGGAAGACGCTGAGTGGACTACGCTGTGGATATCCAGATGACGCTATCCAGTTGTACACACAACGATTAATTATAGACTGGAATCTGGTGAAAGCCAAGAAAAGTAGCGCCCGCTACTCATGTGGGATTGAGGCCAAGAAAAGGGCTGTGTAGTGGTTATTTCCCGTATCGTCTAAGAAAGTGAATTGGGACATTCCCGAAGTCACGTTTTAACCTCACAAAACTAGGCCTCTTAACCGAGACTATTTTCCCACGATGTGTGATGCACATATTGTACATATGACGGGATGGCGTTTCATGCACGTTTACGTGAAGCTCGCGTGGCCGACATTGGGCGAGGCAAGAAATTATGCGCCTCACACATGGTTTGATGCGAAACAAGGGGGATATGCGACAAAACTGGATGTCGAAACGCTGCAGTTACGAATCTTTTTTGTAATGAATGACGCACACTTGTCTAGAGCGACCGGCATCTAGAAAGTGGGCTGTGTCTTCAGGAACATTCTCCGCGTTCAAGGTACACGGGACTTTGACGGCACGAGATGCTCAAATCAGCAAAGTCAAGGGGCAAGCGGGCGATCACGATAAGGGCAGTGCGCAATATGCAGTCTTGAGCAAGTGTTGCTCCAGCGTTGTCTTTGTGCGTAGATGTGCTTATCGATCGTGATCCTGTAGTATTCGGCCCTCGGACTGCGTTGTGTTTTTCTTTCCTCGTTTGATTGAGAAGGTTTGTGTGCGCATTGTCCATGGGTTCCCATTCACGTACCTTGTCAAAACGGAGAGCCTAAAGTACCCAAGGTATGTTTTCGCTTAAGTGCCATGTTTGCAACTCTCGGAAAGTATTTTGTGATGACGTGAGATTTTGAATTTCCCCTCTCTAGTATGAAGATGGTCCTTATTCCAGCTCAATGTCTTGAGCAGCTCTGTAGCTTGAATTCAAGATGGTCTTTATTGCGTTCTATGCAGTACAAACAACGCCGTGCACGTTGTATTCTTATTTTGGTATAATACCGAAATCAACGGAGTGTGAATATGGTGATTGAAAATAATTTGAGCTATTCAACTTCGGATCAACTTCTTTTCGGTCAGTAGATCAAACACCGTTCTCACCACTGTCACCTATGTAAAGGATATTCCTCTGCCGAATGGCATGACATCAAGCATTTGTCGAATATTTGTCAATAATCAGGCCTTTTGCTTTTTCAATGTTTTTTCAAGCTGAGGAAATCACACTCAAACCTCCAGACTCCATCGGAGGTTTTTTTTCATAGCATATATAGTTTTGTTGAGACCAGGCACGTACAGAAGCCAAATTACAGCACCCCTCGATGTGATGATTAAATAAAAAGAAAAGATTTGTATCCAAAGAGGTATTGAAGTGAAATAAAGAGGGGAAAACTGGCATAAAGTGGAAATAGTGTAGAAGGTGACTCCAAGTATAACGGTATGCTGACCTTGTATCGGTTTTACGCGTTACGCCCAACTACGCCAAAACTGCGATTTACAAATTTTGAGGCCAGCGTAATCGCCACCAAAATCCGAATTACGTTCTTGGGAGCCATCTTAATCACCATAGTAATCGGAATTCGTAATTTGTTCACAATCTTACCGCAACCGAAAACCGTAGTTCAAACCAAACTATGGAAACACGCTACCGAAAATTGGCATAGTATGAAAACGGTACCATAATCTTCAGCAGTATGAGACAGTGATTAGCCAAATTACTCGCACTTGTGGACAATCTCTCCTCTTTACACTCTGGAATGTGTTGATAATATTGATTTATGTATTTACTTACTCTGTTACTGTGTTTGTAGAGATCTTAGTGGTAGGTATTTTTTTTTTGTCAAGTCGAGTGATGTGTGAAGAAATGAGCTGTTTCGTGCTCAAGTATAGCTGTGTGAAAACTGAGAATCTATCTGATCATCAAGAATGCATATACTCGATTGATCAGCTTCACCAGCGTCAACTTCCATCTCATCATCATCAATGTCCTTGATCTCTCTCGCTCGCAATCTGGTCACATAACTCAACGTCATCTTCAGTGTTCTCATCATCAGATTCCACACCCAAGTCAATGTCTTCTGGCCTTTTGTTCCTCACCTTGTCGCTGCCCACTGCCATCATTTTGGTTGTGGCTGGTATAAATTTATCTCTCTTCTTTGTGATCACATCGCCACATTTTGAAAAAAAGGATTCGGCCCGCGCAGACATAACTGGAATAGCCATAATGTCTTTTGCAAGCTGGTGAAGTATAATAAATTGTCTACCTCTTCTGCGATAATAATCGACGATATCGAAGTTTTCAGTTTTTTCAGAAAGTTAGGCCGCAAATTCGTTTTCTTCGTCCCCAGATCCTTCATGGTCACTAAGATAAGGAAGGTTTATCTTGCTTGGTCGCTTGTCACTGTATGAGCCGTGTGCGACAGTTATCTCATTTTGCAATCTCTATGCTCCAAAGTACTTTTCGTAAAGTTTGAACAAATCTTCCAAATTTTTCTTATGAAACTTACCATGACACGCGGGAATGATTCTCTGGTCTGTAAATATTTGAGTTTGTACTTCGGATCGAGAGCGGTGGCGACATAGAGGAAAGACCTGTAACCACAAT
>JAKTWD010000944.1:0-12625 GCA_030581935.1 Metschnikowia corniflorae | reverse complement strand
AGACACTCTAGACAAAACACGTGACCACAGGACGTGGCAGTGGCGTTTTCGAGCGCTTCGAAGCAGATGGGACATTCGTGCTCACAAAGCTTTTTGACCACTTTGGACGGGGCGCTTTCGATGAGAGTTTGTGCCACCTTCTGGAAGGCAAGCACCTGGATCTCATCCTCTTCTTCGTCTGGAGACGGAACGTGTATGACAGGTCTATCAGCCATGACTAACAGAGGAAGAAGAGAAGAGTTTGTGGTTTTGTGTCGCCTTTTACCTATCTGTGATGGTACCTAATCGGCATGATCTGCCTGCATGGGCCCAATTGCGGAGACGCATCGCAGGCCAGTTTAGGAAGGCGGAGAGGTCAAGGAGAGATAAGAGATGTGAACGGAGCGGAGTGTTTTCAGTGAGGTTTGTGTACTAAGGTTAAGTTTTGATTTTTAGGAATTTTGGGGTTATGCATAAATCGACGTTGCACTATGGTGCTTGGTAGGTCACGTGAGCACGCCAGGCTGGTGGGGTTGGGGCGATCAACAAATGCGTTACGGGGTCGGAATATAGTATGTGAGGGAGTTTCGTATGAGTGCCATCTTATAGCGTTTGCTTTGTAGTGGCTTTGAGAAAACCGAGTGTGACTGTTATAAAGAATCAAACGCGAACGAATCGTGAGCTTACGTACCAAAAAGCTTTGGCGTTGTCGGACTGAGCTACCCTCTGGCAATCAGTTCTTCTCTGCCCTCGGGTTCTCTATACCTCTCTAAACTAGACTCTCTTAGCTAACAATTTTGTTCTATTCAAACATGAAAAAGACGGGCAATGAATTATCAGCGGCACTCGCGCTTATTCCATAATTTTCTTCTAATTTAACGTCCGAAAACCACACAGTGATCTCTCCTATAAATCTCCAAGGTCGATTGCTTCAATGTATTATAGGTTTTTCTATAGCAGTATAGATTTTGTAGCTTCAGGTGGGAGCCCTCTATAATACAATTGATTCTTTAAAAAAAAAAAATGGAGATTCTCTCCTCATTCGATTAATTTTCTTCTCATTCAACTCTACGTCTCTTTGGAAAACACGGGTACTTGGGAAGCTTGTATACTGTCGCCCATCAAATACAAGTAGTACCCTGGTCGTTTCTTTTTAATTGATACCAAATGCTCTTTTGGGTATCGATTCAACAAAATTGGAAAGGGGTGGGCAATTAATACGTTCGAAGGTGGCTACTTTCATATGCCTCTGGGTTTCGTAGCCATATAGATGAGTTCCGCTAGGGTGTGTTATTGAAGTTTGTTGAAAATGGACTATGACTTGGAATGAATATCGTACAAGCGTGCCTTTGTTGAACCGTCTACATTCGATTTCTCACCGTGATAGCAGACACTGCTAGGTTTATACAAGACCTGACGCGTGAGCTTGTCATGATCTACTTGATGAAAAATCACTGCTTGTATCAATATTCCGTCCAATGGTGTGATTGCGCTAGCTCACTATAACAACTAGTGTGTGATATCAATCTGGGGATTCCCACCACCATCAAAAGAGAGAAACAGAGAAGACAATAGTGCTTCAAGACCAGTATATCAGTTGTCCCCTTTCAATCCAATCTTCTGTAAACACCCCGCTTTGCTTGTCTAATTGAGCTATTGAGATACCAGAAAGGACGACAGCTGAATATTCGAGGCCATCAGGTTCTCATCCCATCATTCTGATGGAGTGGTCATCGAAGTTGATATAAAGTGCACTCACTACTTCTTTTTTCATCACCTCTGTAACAAGCACGGGCAGCAGAGTATAAGATTACAGGAATTCTCCGCTGCAGTGTGATGGGAAAAGGCACATTATCATGATTTCACACCTCGTTCTCTTTTAAATTGCCCACATTGCCTTGCTTTAAGGTGCCAATGCTTCACGAGTCACTGAAAACAAAATTTCGATAGTTTTGACAAATTTCGCGAGGGAAGATTTCAAAAACTTGTCAATATAAGTTCAGCAACTAGAGTGAGAAAAAGTCTCAAAAATATCGCACCCTTTCCACCCATGAATATATATTAGAGGTTTCTATTACTTCAGCTGTGAGAAAATGATATTTATTAACAAATCTACCAGGTATCACCTTTACAAGCATCTTAAGACAAACGATTGCCTTTCTTGGGTTTAGTGAGATCACTCAGACTTTGCCCGCTTGAGATATCTTAAATGGATTAAAAGCAGACGGATATTCACTAATATTTTAGGAACGCGCAGAATAAGGACCCGATACGCTATAATAACATTCTCCAGCCTCTTTCTCATCACCTTCAGCCTTACGCTTAGCTTAATCCAAGTAGCATATAAACAAAACATTACCCTCCTGAGAACGAGCGAAGTCCCTATAGCTTGCACCATCTCCCCACTTCCTGGAAGTAATTTGGGCCTTGCTTAAATCCCTGTCGTCAAAACAACACCAAAATATTCAAGTGATGTCTCATGCGAAAACGCAAAATGTACCTCGGTGGGCATGACACTAACCTCTGTCTCCTTGCTGAAGTCTGAGGTGAGCCTCGAGAGGCTATCGCTCCCGCCATATATGATACCATTTCCTGCAACAACCAAGAATAATGAGTGCCAGCTGTTACGGAAACCAGTTTAAGGTTCAGTATTAAAATACCTTATATGGCCTCCAGAACTGATAAAGCTAGCAGTACACATAGTAACGAGAAAGAATATCGAGATTTGCAACCAATTTCAAAAATCAAATATGATTCATATTATTTGACCCCAAAAGAAAATCTATAGCCGTCTTTACTAAAGACATGTCAATCACTTACCTGTAAGAAGGTATCGCATTCTACATGTTCTACGTAGACATAGACTCACATATACTTTACCGGGTCTCTCTTAAATTTACACAAGAATACATTATAATAATAGGATTGCGCCAATTGGTGGAGGAAACTGACATCCAAAGTCATCCCTCTTTTGCAAAGGGAGGGGGTATCAGTACATATATACTTTTCTCTGCTCTCAATGGAGGACAGGGTACATTGAGGCGAGACGAGACGAGAATGAACAATTCATGCAAACACACTGAATACCAAAATATCCAAAAAACATTCTTTGAACCATTCACAAAGTTTTGAAAAACCCCCTTTTCTCCGTCCCCCCAAATTTGTCCGCCCCCGGCCATGCAGTTTGCTCTCTATTGTTCCCCAGATTCAGTGCCCAAGCGAAGTCGAAAAATCGAAGCCTAATTCCGCACTTCGCCCGTCGCCGTACATGCAACGCGGAACTAAGCAATAAAGCCTGGACTGAATCAACACCAGAAATCTAGCAACAATTCCACAAAGCGTGGCCCGCCGATAACACCAAGAATCGTGGGCCACCCAAAAATCCAAAAAGAGTGGCTCACCCCAAAAATCCAAATCTGGCAATTGTGGCCTGATTTGCTACCCCTCTACTGCATCATCGGCTCAGTTCATAACGGCAGCCGCGGCAGCCGAGCCTGACTGCACTCGGCCTCCAAGTCTCGCAACCAGCCGGCTAGCCGCGCATTAGCCTTTTTCTCCAAAGCTTATAGCAATAGAAACAAAAGCTTAGGCCAGAGGTAAACATCGGAAGTAACTGAGATTGCAACCTCGAAACTCAGCTCTTGAAAGCTGTCGCGGCCCAACTCCTAATATAAACCCCTTTTGTAACTTTGTATCGTCAGTTACAAGGGGTTCTGGCCAAACGGACTTTAACCCTAGGCTGGCGGTTGCACCGAAACCGCAGTTATACGCACTACCCCACCAGGGCTCTGCCAAGATAATCGTCGAAATCTCTGGGGCTTACTAACGCCAACCAGCGGGAAACTATTCGGAAACACCTGGTTTGCAAACCTAGCCTTTTTCAAAACTCTTCCAAAACTTCTAAAACTCAAATTCAGAGATAGCCGCTGGCGAATTTACAGCCACAGGTCACGCACACAGATCCTCACTCGGGAATGTCCGACTACCATAACCCGCTTTCGGTGATCATCCCGCACGAGTTCCACGGCCACCAGGACTTCCCCACGGAGGTCGTGGCTCAGCGCTTCCAGGCTTACCGCGACATCGTGAAGGACCTCATCTCGTACCTTCGGCAGTACAGTTCCGTGCAAGAGGAGATTGTACGCCAGCAAGTCAGACTTCAACAAGCGGTGGGCGCCCCCAGCCAGCTGCTAGCCGCCGAGAAACAGGGGCAAGGTCACGCACACGCAGCGTCACGTAGCAGGGAGAAACACGCCATCAACGACGAGGAGCTCAGTGCCATCAACCAGTTCTTCTTGCCGATAGGCAACGGGTCGATCCAGGACATCCCGACGATTTTGACCAAGTTCCACCAGCAGAACATCCAGCTGGGCACAAAGACGCTCAAGGAGATCACGCAGGTGATTATCCCAAAGCTCGAGGATTTGCGAAAGGACTTGCTTGTCAAGGTGAAAGAGATCAAGAACCTTCAGAACGATTTCAAGAATACCTTGGCCAAGGAAATGGGCGAGACGCGCACATTGGTGGCCAGCTTCAACCAGGCTATTGACGCGGCTACGCACCTCGACAAGTTGGGCCTGGCGGCGGGGCTCCACCACGACGCAAACAGCGACATGGACGCGTCCAAAAAGGACCCGTTTTTGGTCAAAATCAAGTTGGAGCGCCAGTTGCGCAAGCAGTTGTACGAGGAGGCCTATCTCTACGAGGCGTACAAGAACCTCCAGGCGTCGAGTGAGAAGCTCGAGTCGATTGTGGTCGTGGAGATCCAGCACCACATGGGCTTGTTTTTGGGGTTGGTGGAGAACGAGAGCGCGTCCGTGCCCAACTTCCTCGTGCCGAGCTTCACCAACGGGTTCTTGGCCAAGGAGCCGAATTTGGAGTGGGACGCGTTTGTTGAGCGAAACTTGCCCCACTCGCTGTCGATCTCTCACAACTTGACCCTGGGTATGTTCATCGACCTCTCGTTCCCCTCGCGCAAGATTAGCGACCTTTCAATTCCACACTACGATTCTTTACTTAACGTGGCCGTGCGCGAGGGCACGTTGGAGAGGCGGTCGAAGTTTTTGAAGTCCTACTCTGGTGGGTGGTATGTGTTGACCTGCAGCTACCTCCACGAGTTCAAAACCGCCGACCGCAAGAAGGACCAGCACCCAGTCATGTCGTTGTCACTTGACCACTGCCTGGTAAGCGAGCACTCGAAAAATGACGGTAAAGGCTCCGGCGCCTACAAGTTTGTGCTCTACTCGAAGCTGCTGAACGGCTTGATACACCGCGGCCACAACTGGTCCTTCCGCTGCGACAACTACACCACCATGATCGACTGGTACAACGACATCAAGACGTTGACCGGATTGACGACGCCGTCCGCACGCGCCAAGGCCATGAGCAAGAAGTTGGTTGCCAACAACGCCGCCAACAATGCCACCAACAAGTTGTCGCGGACACTGAGCGCAGTTTCGGGCCAGAGCGGCGTGAGGTCGCTCCGCTCGACCGGGCTGAAGTTGCGAAGCGTTTTGTCGCGTGAAACCGCCAACTCGCCGGCGCTTTCACGGGCAATCTCCCACCGCTCTGCGGCCACACCCGTGTTGAATAAAAGCAGCTCATCGCAAACGAAACACAAGTCGCCAAAGTTGTCCAATTTGATAAACAGCGATGGTACCGCAGTCGCGTCTTTGGAGGACCACACCAGAGAAACCGAGTCGGTGGAACCGACGGCGGACGTCACGCTCAGGACGCTGGTGTCCGTGGATAGACCCGACAGCAGTCTAGCGGAATCGCGTTTGCTGGCACACCCTACCAAAATCGACATACCTGCTGCTAACCAGATCGGTATCAACGCCGAGGCATCCCCACAGCAGATCATCCCGCAGAACTACCAGTACTACATCAACCAGGTGAACCAGCAACCACAGCAGTTCTACGACCCGGTTCTGCAGCAATTTTTTATGATCAACGCGATTCCGGCGCTGCAGGTGACGCAAATGGACCAGGCAACCATCCAGAGCATTCCTAACACGGGCGCCAGCATGTCCGCACCTCAACCTCAAGGACCAATGCAGCCGATGCCACAGTACTTCCCTTCATCACCGTTGCCGACTCAAAACGCGCAAATGGTCCCAGGGTCGCCCACATTGATCCCCGCAATGATGCACCAATCACCGCTGCTACAACAAGGGCCATTTGTGGTACAGAGTGACGCCAAGCGCTTGAGCCAGCACCTCCCACAATTTCCAACGCACTTTTCCGAAGGCACCGCCTCCAGCACACCCTATCCGGTACACTTAGGACCAGCTTTTGATGCGAGTGTTCAGAATCCCACCCTGGCAGAACCAGAGGTCTCACAGATAGCTCGTAAGTCGAGCATCGATGAGCAAGTCTCGAGGTTGACTGTGAACGACGAGGACAAAAAGTGAGGAGACACGAGAAGTGTTCTATTAAGAACTACCCGTGGATGTTGGCCTTTGGGAAGTCCAATGAGTACGCGTTGAAGGTCAACATGATCTTAATGACATGAGTAAACAGGGTAATGTACGACGGGTCTCCGAACGTATGATGATCTTCTGGTCGTGCACGATGTATACGCAAAGGGTCTATTGTACGATAGTACGATCCGTATACCACTTTAGTCACACATCACGGGTCATGAATATCTCACCAGATATAACCAAATGAAGCGCTTTGCAATGACCGCGAGTCTTTAGGTGAAGAATGTACAAGAAGGCACTACATATATACATCTTTACCCACAAAAGAGCTCTCAGCATCTGTTTCACAGTCCTCGCTTGTGCGGATACTATCATACAATTCTACGTCCAGCCTCACATGAATCTCCTTGCTCGAATACTTTGTTGTTTAAGCGAAAAAGAAAGCACCAATCTGGATTCACTTGGGCAATTCAGGGCAACGCAAGATTATACAATCGTGGTAGAACTCTAGATCGAAAGGGCGCTGGTACATCAGGAAAGCCAAGAATCATTTGCTCTCTAATAATGAACGAAATACAAGCTCCTGTGACTCTGATCCAATTCGAACTATCATCGAGACTTGCTACTACAGATTTTTTGGTGATTGTATGTGGACGTAATTAAGAATTTTGAGATCTGTCAGAGTCACTCAGAGTTTGATTGACTATCTTGTGTTATCTTCAACACACACAATGAGGTTCCTTTGCAGGCAAGTAGTTTGAACTCCATCCCTTTACGCTCAAGGAATTCTACGACTATGCGATTAAATAGTCATTCTAAACTTGAAATCAAGGCGTACTTGTACTGTCACACAGCTTTTCGACGAAGACGTAGGAAAATCGCAACCTAAGCAATTACAGAAGAAACGGTAGGACATTTGTCATGGTGTCTACATCATCCGATGACAAATTACAAGTGTATAGGCAGACACGCAGTACCCTACTAATAATCTCAAATGGATGTGAATTAATGTAACGTATAGAGTTGGAAGCCTTAAACAACAACACCAGAGTTGGAGGCAATTCTGGGCCACAAGTCAGCACACTCCTTGGCAACAGGACCAGTGATGGCAGAACCCTTCATCTCACCCTTAGGGTTGACAATAACACCAGCATTGTCCTCGAAGTACAAGAACGTACCATCCTTCCGTCTCCATGGCTTGGATTGTCTGACAACAATGGCAGGCATAACCTTCTTTCTCAACTCTGGCTTACCTTTCTTGACGGTAGCCATGACCATGTCACCTGCAGAGGCAGCGGGCAATCTGTTCAATCTAGCACCGACACCCTTGACGGCCAAAATGTAAAGGTTTCTAGCACCAGAGTTGTCGCAACAGTTGACGACAGCACCGACGGGCAAACCCAACTAAATTTGTTAGTATGCTATGTATAAATGTACGGATGTATAAAGAATGTGTTTTGTCTGTCTCTGCAATGCCTTCGGATTGGCGGTTTTGATGAAAGCGATGAGCGGGGTAAGGCTGATGTTTCAGTTCTCAGATTTGACAGTTCTCCCAGTTCTTGGTGTAGCTCCTGATTATTATGTGGACATTGGTGTTCTCTCAGTGCCCGAGATACTAGAAGCGAGCCATCGGAACCTGTAGCAGGGTATAAGCGCAGGCGAAAGATCCAGAGTATATCCGGCACTTTTCTATATTTGAGTTGGGCCCTGTTTCAAACACGAGAAATGATCGCATAAAAGCCACTTCCGCTTTCGTTTCCCCAATACAAGTCTATATCTCTTTGTCCTTCAATAAAACACCTATGCCCATATGAATGTGGGCCCATATAGATTTGCCCGGAGCCTTCCCAAGATAAATTCACAGATGCATCACACAAACATAACAGCAAGAGATTTCTCTCTGGAATTGGAAGGGATTTCACATACAGACATGCGGAACTTAGTACCAGAAGCACCGTTAGACATTATGATATTTGATACTTTGTAGTTGTAGAAAGTTACAAGATGGTTCCGGTAATAATGATTTTTTCGCCCCAGTGCGCAGAGCCTACGGTGGAGTGGGAAAATTTTTTTGGGCTACCGGGAGTGCATACAGACCGCCTTAGGGTTTAGGTGTCGAGCCCTAAGGGTGTGCGCGCGCACGTGACTAGCAGTGGGGAAACCCGAGTAACAGCCAAACTGGGGAGAATTTTTACTTTGTAAAAGTTTCGGCAATTTGAGAAGTATTGTCGTGGTTGTGTGAATCCGCCAGATTTTTATTCAGTTCTGTTTTGAACAACCTTGATCAGCGTGCCTTTCGGGAACGCTACTAGATGCGATGTACGATTGTTGCGAATGGGGCGACTACGCGTGAGTGGCTGCGAAACTTCATGATTAAAGAGAGTGCTCATTTGCTAGATGATAAGAGAAAGTACTGGGTGGGGCGGCTATTTTGAATCTGTTTGTCGCTTTTCCGCAGATTCGTCCAAGAAATCTTGTGTGTCATAGGTGCATGTATGGCGTTGGCACTTTAATGGAAGAGCCTAATTAATTGATTCGTCCAAGAAATCTTGTGTGTCATAGCTGCATGTATGGCGTTGGCACTTTAATGGAAGAGCCTAATTAATTGTAGATAGCATTGTATAGCAAAACACACTAATATCTCGATCGGATGGTCCAGTTGGCAGCACGAGTCGACACCATGTTTTAAGTGAATGTAGATGAAGGGTTGGAGCAGCGCAGAAGCCATTAACTGACGCCATCGCACCCTCAGATTTCTTAACTGGCACATCGCTTTCCATCAGGGTCAATGTACACGATTTTGAAAATAAGCCTGTACTTCAATAGTGCAAGTAGATAGCAAAAAGGAGGGACAGCGCTAGAGGATATAAGTCCAGCAGCGAGCCAACTACCCGGATACATCGTTAAGTGTGGTTAAACTTCGACAGTAATGACACAAAGTAAACGGTCCGTTAGCACCGTCAGCAAATGATACCATGTACCGACGTATTTATCCCTTCCACCATACCAGACTCGAGCAAACCCAGCTAGATCTTAATTTCTCTCCATCTCTCCACTTCTCCATTCTTCCGTTTGATTCATTTCATCAATTCACTTATTCACCATTTCTTCGTCTCTTAAGTCACCCCATGGCTTAATGATTCACTACCTGGAGCGAGGCTGGGTTGCGGGTAATCATATCAGGCAATGACCCGTCCGACAAGCGGCGGCGGCCGTACTCCTCGCTCTGTGGCGGGTAATAATGTTCACGGTCTTGCTCATTGAAAAAAAAGCCATCCTCATTATTTGTCGAGTACAGGCGGTCGGTGTTGGAGTTGTTGTGCGCATGTCCGCCCCCAGCAATGACGCCACCTGTTCCCGTGGCCCCGCCCAAAAATGTGTTGGGAGGCACGCCGTCAAAAGTGCCTGGCTGTGTGCGTTTCTTACCCACATCAAAAAAGTCGTCGTCGTCGTCGTCCTCGCGGTTTCTGCGGCGACGAAGGAGAAAAAACACGAGCCCCACCAAGAGCACTACACCTGCAACGGACCCAACCACGGCCCCTGCGATTGTACCGCCCGAAACCCCGGACGAAGACGTGCTTTTATTGGATGTGTTAGACGAGTTTTCGTTGCTACCGGCAGACGCGGAGGGGTGCATTGCGACAGTTGTAGTTACCTCGATTACGGAGTGGCCCAGACCTGCTGCTGAGGTCACCGTAGAGACAACTGTGGTCAAAGCGTTGCCGTTGTTATGGGCTGACAGAGAGTTTTGGTTGTTTTCCGTGGCAGATGCCGAAGTAGTACTGCGGGAGGACTCGGAAGCAGATGAAATCGAAGTAGAGCTCGAGGCAGAGTTCAGCGTAGACCTGGAAGAAGAGGAAGATGTGGAACTTGAAGTCGAAGTCGAAGTGGAAGTCGAGCTAGACGAAGACGACATCGTTTCTCCGCTGACATCGTCGTTCACATAGACCTCGAAAAAGCCGTTCCCGCCACACGTGATCGTGCCGTATCCTTGACATGCGACGTTGCATTCAGAGGTGTCGACCTCAAGGGATGCTAGAGGTACAGTCAGTCCACAATAGCAGTAACGCCCGTCCATTACCGCTGCCACCTTGTCGTCGCCACACTGCTGCTGGCAGTACAGGGGTGTTTGATAGGTGTATGATCCCTGCAGCTCGAGATACTCGCTCAAATCGCTCTCGGAAAAGCAACCCATATCGGACCAGGAGGCAGCATTAGCGGCAACTACCATTGTCGATAGTAGTAGTAGCGACGAGACAATTTTTAAATGCATTTTTGGAAGATTGTGTATTTGTGTACTTCTGTGAAGCATACAGTTACTGAGTTTTGTTGATGCAGCAGTGGATGTTGGCTCCAGTTTTCTATCAAATGGTAGGGCACAGACACAAAGATGGTAGCCGAGGGACGATTCGATGTGGATGTAAATCCAAAATGATGTAGGTAAACGAGGTAAAGTGAGTCGTGATCTCAAATGTCAGACTCTTGTTCAAAAAATCTTTTGTTTACAGAGTGATGGAAAAGTAGGATTGGTGTTTGTCCTAGCTTGAATCAGAAAATAGAGTACGAGGGCAACCTACGCTAGCCGGGAAAAATGCAGGCACAGTGAGGGAAGAGAAAGGCACGGGCTGCGTAACTGTCAGGGGAAGTCCGGAACACGAGAAAAAGTATGAAAATTGCTAAATTGATGAACTTTTCAATACCACAAAGGTCTCCTTGCTGAATCACAATTGCTGAATTGCCAAAATCATACTGAAATTACCGTAATTTCGGGTTTCCCATCCGTGCTCGTCTCAGATCTGAAAAAGTCGTACGGCATACACGCGAGTTGAGCGAACTAACAACAACAAGCGCCCTGCAAATTGTCAACACGCACTGCAGACAGCGATCTATATGCACACCCTTCCATGCGCCGGACGCGCGTGTTGAAATTGTTCCGGCCGACCTGGGCCTCAATGCGAAAGACAAGGCTTGGGAGGATGAAACGACTCAGTGCGAAAGAGGGTTTGTGACAGGGGGCGGTAGTATTTCACATCTGCCCCATATGTGTCCAGAGCCCTGATTGAGAGAGTCATGCCTAGATCCAGCAACCAAAAAACGAGTTTATTCTTGGCAATCGCGTTACGATCTATTTATAGAAGCCGCAGAATTATGGCGTGTGCAGGATTTCAAGGGCACATTCGGGTCTGAGACGTTTGATGAGCCTGCGGACGTCCTGCTTCATTGAACAATGGATTCAAAGAGCGAGACAATGCAAGATTACGAATGTTTATATAAGCAGGAACTGACGGTTTTGGTCGTTTGAGTGCTAGCGCGAGTTCTAGTGTGCGATCCCCGAAAACACGTGTGTAGGATTTCATCACTTCCAGTGACCCCATGCATTGGACGGATCCGATGCCAACTGTAGGTATGTAGAGCCCTAGCGGACCCGCAGACCCACCAATAGTAATTGGTTGAGTATAATTTTGAGTATGTGTTGTTTGATGGGAATATGCTGACTGGCCACGAGATATTCAGCCGGACTCACACCTCATGCATCGATATTGTGATCGGTGGATCGAAAAATACATTAGCCTGAATTTGTAATGAATTAACAGCTAGCAGTCAACATTGCCACTAGATGTTGCTGAAGCTTTTAATTCGTTCGATTTCAAGCGCAAAATTGACTCCAATTTAGAGAAATTAAATCGATGTTTCAACACAAAAAGATAGTACCGGATACTCGGAAACTTCGAGTCGTGACTGTAATGAACCTAATTAAGTATTCCGTTGCGCATACACACTATCTCTCGATGTGCCAAACCATAGTCATTTAATACATTAGATGTCATTTCAACCTAAGAAATTTTCCTTATATCAACAGTTTGTGTCAAAAGAGCGAGCTCATTGAATCGGGACTAAAAAGCGTGACTTTTTGAAATACTTCCCTTATTTGAAGAGTATCGCATTGTCGTGAGGGCCTGCATACTTTAGCTTCCAAGAACAGACTCCTGAAGCTTCTGTTGACAATGATGCTACCGATAGTATCGCCAAAGAAAATTGAGCTGGCTTGATGAATAGTGTCTGGGATCCGCTGACTCCAAAGCAAAGCGCACTCCTAGAGATGCAATAGCTTGCTCCTCAATGGATTGCTCCTCAATGGATTCTATCACCATTAGATTCGCAATGATTGTTACAACACGTAACAATTCTGGAAAAGAAGAGAAAAGCAATGGAGTACAAAT
>JAKTWD010000942.1:0-12664 GCA_030581935.1 Metschnikowia corniflorae | reverse complement strand
ATATCGGCCATGCGACTATAGTCTAGGTTAAATGAGGAAGGCTTTTTAGAAGATGCAGACTTTAAATACCACAACAATAGAAAGGGCTTTAGTTTTTAAAATTTCTGCCCATCTGTGGTTATCTCGAGTGGTATGGCTCATACTTGCTGATGAGAAAATTGAGAAGATCTATCGGTGCTTCTTTCAACCTCTCGTGAGGCTGACTCTCACATCCCTCATCACAAAAACCAACCCGAACTTCATAAAGCAATCCATTTTGGCATAAAAAAGCGCTTATTTTTCGACGAGGATCTGCGTTAATCTGAAGAACTCTCATCTGCTGCATTTGGGATGTCCCTTGTCCAGTTCAGCTATGTGTAGTTTTGCTAGCACATTCACAATCAGGTGTAAAAGCAACATCACTTTCAAGCTGATAAAGATTGGTATCACCAGAAAAATGAATATTTTATCTAAAGAGGTCCCGAAATCATGCTAGTGCAGGCTTTACGTGATTTACTGTTTACATTTCGTGTCTCCTCGGTCACATGACCAGAGTTGCGCAAGGTTAATCTGAATCATGCATGCTTGGGCCATCAGCAGCAGAAGCCTTCGCGAGCATAGATTAACACGAAAGCTTTCTAACTTTAATAACGAGGATCTTTCGCTTTTATCAGTCTTTACCGTTCTTATTTTTACTGATACAATCGATGCAAATTTCTCAAGTCTTCTGTAGTCTGAGCACAATTCAAATAGCAAGCTAAAGGTTTGCTGGGAGTGCAATTTCTCAAATACGAAAACCGTTTTCAAAAAATGTAAAAGGTGAGAAAAGCAATTATTTAAAGCACGAGTGCATATACTCGAGCTTAGGATTAAATTTGTATAATTTAAAATTCGAGATTTCACCAATTTTGCCCGCTTTTGGCTAAATGTTTGGGTGTGAAAAAGTGCGCAACGCTACAGGCCTATTCGCGGTGAACACAGCGGGTGAGATTTTAAAAATTAAAATTCCATCTTTTTGTTAAATTTCCAAGAGAGGAAGAAAGCCACAAGGAAGCTAAGATTTTTTAATGATCGAAAAGTCTTCTTACCAGGGTGTTCACACACAGCTTAACACAGCTGAGGCATAGGACTTGACTCTAGGCAATATTGCTCGACATCACAACCGATTTTGACTTTTTATCGACTATCTCATTATGCTCTTGAGTAAGGTCAGTTCGATAATACTCTAAAACGTTTTGTGTTCCAATGAGTCACACATTCTATATGAAGATGCCTAGAGAAACATAATCACGCAACATTGACTGAATATCGAACGAAGAAGATAAATGTTAGATTCTTGGAGATTATAAAACCAAGGACCATTTATTTTAATCATTGTTTCGTTTCATAGCCACCACCATACTAAGCACGCACATTCGATATCTCACCCTCACCTCCAGCGAGCTATATCCCAGAATTATCCAGACCAGACCCACAGCGGATCTTCACTCCTCGAAGTTATTGACTGGGAAACACTCGGAAACTTCTTTTGACACGGGCATACGAGTGGGATCGGATTTGGGGGAGCATCGCCATATAATATTGTTGTACCAGTCCCGTCACTCTTCTTGCTGAACTTTGACGGCGAGTAGCCTATACCAATGTCGAACATCAAACCATAAAGGCCATCAAACTTGAGCTTCAAAAGCCCGAGCTCCTTATCATAGTAATATCCCGCAAAACTGAGATTACTTGTAATGGAATTTCGATTACCAAAACCAGCGACTTTAAACGTGGGATATGTCGAGAGATACTCTCGAGTCAAGCCGAGAAATCGCATTTGAGAGCCCAGCGAAGCAAGATGAACCGTTTGGCTTGAAAGAAGACGAAATATGAAATTTCCAATCAGGGCTTGCAGCTGAAGAATTGAGCCTTCTTCCACAATAATACACCCGCTTCCGGCAATATGCGTAGTTTGCTCCCAATTTGTGTTGTACAAACAGATGGCTCCATCATTTACCATGTAATACAACGGTGCCAAGCTAGTGTCATGTCCCAACACAGCAACAGCGGAACCAGAGCTCTTTTCAAGAACTATTCTGCCAATATTGACCCAGGAAATTCCTGAGACTATGGTAAAAGGCGCACGGTCACAATCTCCTCCAGACACACCTAGGTACATATCGCCGGTGTTGTGGAATTTGTGAATAGTGGAAATATTGTAAATGGACACTGACGTTGCATTCAAAGCGTCAAACTCCACGATTCCTCTGTTTTCAAAAGAGGGGCCCGTGACCGTAACATTGGATGCTAGGCTGTTATGGTTTGTGACTATGAAGCTGCCATCTACCTCGACAGATCCGCCGAGGATCGTGAACTCATTATTGATGAGCCAATAGTATGCGCCTGATTCGGTTTTCAAATCTTCCATAGACAAGTCGACAGGCAATGTGTGCACTTTGTTTTCAGAGATGACCAAGGCAGAAATGGACTGGGTTCTAATTTTGGCTACAAGTGTGAATCTAAGGGGTGTCAGTGCATTTGTGAAATATTCTCGGCTGTTTTCTGGAGTTGATTCGTCTGCTTTTCTTTTATACTCTAAAATACAAAAGCCCTACTCCGGCTTAGAAAAACTGGCGTAGGCCTCGATAGTGCTTGTGTGGTTATGCAGTCGCCCAACGGCCAAAACTGGCCGACTGAGCAAGGTGCCTCAAACCAGACATTTATTTAAAAAGTCATGGTAGCCATTTTTCCAACCTGAGTCAAGGAGAACTCATTTTGTGCGACAATGAGCCAAAGTTGTATGATATAATGACAGGTCTCATTATTGGTTACTAAGAAATTCATTATTCTCGATGCCGCCTTGAAGTTGCTCTTCGCTTTATTTGCTCACTTGTGTTCATTTCGCGAGGCTCGCGTACCAGACCTCGTCCTTCGATACTTACGAAGTTGGCATATTACATCGGCAGTATTGAGTTAACAAATTGACTTAGGTCCATTCCGACATGTCTCCTTTAGAGTTCTGTCGAGTCAGCCAGCAGTGCACTGGGTCTGATGTTTATTTACATCGGGTGAGGTTGAGCGGTCAGGTTTATCAAGTGACATGACCACGACTCAATCGCAGTTTGACATGATCAAAAGTACGTAAATATAGGGAAAAATTACTCAAATGTTATGATCTTATAGATCAATACTGTCAAAGGGGTATGTTTCCAGATTTTTAGAGACTTCTGTTAGCCTCTGAGTCAAGCATTCTCGCATTACAAAATGACATACCTTCAATTGCAGATACTATCTGACAATGAACCATCAATGGAATCAAAATTCACATTATAACGGTTTGAATATTTGACAATATTGTTCCAAGTTTTTTTAAATATTAGCCTTATTCTTTCATAATGAGAGATGGAGCACAACCTCTTCTCATTCCCAATCGTATGCCCGACAATATCCCCAAGGATTTTTTAATTAAGACACAAATGAGGTACTCATAACAACCTGGGTACAAAACTATGACTTTACATTTTTGATACATCTTTGAATCTTGAATTATGGCTGGTATGTTCAAGGATTCACTATGGCACACATTTAAGTCACATAAAAAGGTTCTGTGATACTATTTCTTTTCATGAGAAAGGACAGCCATAAATTAATAATCTTTATTCCATCAAGCCTAGTAAATGGTTTATTGGCGTTGTTACCGAATTTCGGCAATCTAACAAACAGCGATGGCTGTGCTAGGAAAGTGCTCGATCACGTGACTTCACAATCAGCTGCAAATTTATAGATTTTGTAGCCTCAGGTGGGAGCCCCGTATGATACAATTGATTCTTTGAAAAAGAAAAATTTTTATAATAAGCCGCTATTTTAGCTTACTTCTCAATAAGTGACGGGACAAATTTATCTCGAAAAATAGGCTATTTAAAGCTTCGGTGACCACAGGATTGGAAATGGTAGTCTGATCATTATCGAAATATTCTGAAGCGGTACAGGAAATTAAATCGAAGGTATGGCTTCAGCCTGAATGAGGGTTTCATAGCAGCATTGACTAGAGCTAATCTTCGCATGTGATACGTGCTATAATTGAGCGGAAAGGGTCTGGAGCTGCTAATTAAAAAGCCAAAATTTACACTTTGGCTCCTGGCACGGATCAACTCGGCGCGCTTACCCGTTTGGGTAACAAGCGCATGTCAGCGCCACAACGCCACAGAGCCGTGACGTAAGATTCACAAAGGTCGGCTTGTACCCGAGCGAAACAAAATGTGTCCACGGGTGACTTAGATGAATTCATCATATCAAAACAAATCAACACTTTTCTTCACAAATAATCCTTTTTTAGTACCTGTACTGCCCATTTCTTCCGCTTCCGCGTGGTGTACGGGTGTCGGACATCACTCATTGTCGAACAAGACGGATAGCGCGTCATGATCTTTTTTGGGGACAGAAATTTCCTCCGCAAGCCAAATATATTCTTGCTAAATCCATCTAGCAGTCAATATGCTCGTGAAAATACATTTCTAGAGATACTTCTGAAAGAACGCAGCACACAAAGGCACATGCTAGCACGGTGGCTTGGCTCTTACTTTGAAGTTCAAAGCCACTGCGGTATGCGGCTTCTTTTCAACTTACACTTAGAGCATATAATCCACAGCCTCCAAGGAGAGTGGATGAGACCTGATGTTTCACCTTCTCCAACTAAAATCAGCAGCTCCAGGGTCGGGTACAGGATGTTAACAAGGTTTGGTTGATCGACCTCAAGGTGACAAAAACGAGAGGGCACCAACGGTTGAAGAATTTGCCGATTAAATTACGGACGGATGGAAAAGAAAGTTTTTTGTGGTCAATGCACAGGCTATGCTCCTTAGTATTTAGGAGTTGGATATTGGCCATTGAAGCCCGACGACGTCTTGAGTCAAAGTGCATACTGACTGAGAAAGATACGTCAAACAATTGTATGTCTCTTGGCAGGGAGATTTGGAGGAGAGAACGATACTTTGTGCTTTGAATGTGCTCATCGTTCGTACTCTAGGTAAACGAAGATATGGGAAAGCCATTAATTAGGTGAGCAAGTAAGCAGAGCTTTTTAAGCGGAAATAACCTGGGTTGTGACTGTCCCGATAGCTGTAGGCTGAATAGGTGTGCCGGATAGTGGAAAACTAAACTACCTCAGAGCTATTTATTTCACAATAGCGAGATAAACGCTTAGCCACAAATCATGGTCTTCTAAAAGATATTCTACAACGAAACGTACGTATCGAGAACTAGAAGTGCACTCGAATAGAAAACGCTCGAATAACGAAGGCAACAATTGAAATCAAAATCATGAAGTAGCTCATGCTCAGTGTTGGCACGGAGTTGCCATAATCACCAGTGACAGAACTTGCTTTGGGGAGCATTTACTACTACCAACAGCAGTCGTTATTGACGAAGAGTATTGGCTCAGAATGGGCTGGGCGACAGAACTAGCAACACTAGTGAACGACACAATGGAAACCCCGGCTTTTGTCCAGACTCAGGTTTGCAATCACATGCCGATGACACGATGCTTTTCGAAGCAACATTGAAGCGAGAATCCTCACTCACAACTACTTAATTAGTTAGATTTAAGGATTTGGTCATCGATGAAGACAGAGGAGAGCTTTTTCCCAATACTAACTAAGACGTCAGTGACCTGTTCGGAGCAGCGGTAGACGATTTGAAATCGGCAGACACAGAGCGTGTAGAGAGAATTATAGTAACACCTGACAGTCGATCCAAGCACATAGAAGTAGTAGAGCAAGTGAAACCCGCAGAGTTAGTCGTAATCAAACAACATCAGAGTCAGGCTCGATAGATCCACCAGATGTGGGAGTGGTCAAAGTAGTTACTGTTAGATTTCAAGTGGTACATTCAAGATATATAAACTTAGGGACTATTAAAGACTGCGGTCAGATCCTTGAAGTATAAAATGGTTCTGGGAGCGAGTGCAGAGTTTTCACTACGTCTGTGCTCGGCCCCATGTATAGGCATCTCGCTCTGTTGACTCATACATCGACAGTTTCAGATTCCAATGGGAATACAGAAGTCGCGGTGGAAGACAGGATGGTTTCGGAGACCGTCGAAGGTCCAGAAACGCTTGTGGGCCCAGAAGCAACTGATGAGCTGGAAATAATCAAGGTATCGGATACCGAGAAAGAGGACGACGTCGCAACAACACTAGATGATGTTGGAGGCTCCACAGTTGAACTTATCTCCGCTGATGATGACGTGCTGTTGACTGGCGGTGGTGGCGGTGCTGAGTAACATTGATCGGGATTTATATCTAATGGCTGATAGATGTAAGCTCCAATATCAGACGTTTTGCCGAGGGGACTAGAAGCCAGCAACAGGAAACTGTAAAGAGAGGCATAGTTGTAGACCACAACTGTAATCTGGTACCAAGTATCCTTACGAGCAAAAATGGATTCTGTGACACCAGCCGGTTTGGTCCAGTCGACTGTCGCTTTAACGTTTCCAGACAAGCACGTGGTATTATCACCCACAGCGCTGATCCCCGGGCCAATTTTCAAACTTGCACCCTGGTCACCCTTCAATTTAAACGTATACACACCTTGCCGAGGCAGCTTAAACCAGCCAGTTAATTCAAGCGCAAACTTTTGAGAGGGCAACTCATAGCCGTAAATTTTGTTATTTCTCTTGATTTTGAAGTTCGACTTGGTAATACCCGTGATCGATTTCATCAAAGTGGTGTTGTATCCTCCATCGTAGAAAGCAGCTTCATCATGCACAGGGCTATCGAGAGTGTAGAATTTGGCATTAAATCCATTCGCGCCTTTAGAGGATGAGGCGCCAGAAGTGTTGGCTCCCTGAATTCCCACACATATAATGAGGAAATAAAGAAACAAATGAATCATTATAATCTATGTGTATTTATTAGCCAAAAACATGCAGTTATTGCGCCGACCGCGGTGTTTATATAGCCCAAATATCTCGGAATTCGTGTCATTTCCTAAATGTTTGTACCTTTTTAGCCGCCTCACATCGGCGGCGGAATTTCTGTGCAGCGAGGGCAGTGGTTTTGCTTGTGTATATGCAAAGCTTTTTGTCATTTCCACACGGCGCACGTATCGGCAATGTGATCTCATCGGTGTTCGACTCAAAACTCAGCTGATCTTCCATTCCAGTTTGAGCTGTTGAAGTACCTGCGATCTGACACTATCTTTGAGCTCTTCCAATAAATACCAAAGGTGAGGCTGAACATATACAGGCTTGTCTCAAAAGAGATAAAGTGAATGGAAGAAATACGACATCAGTTTTGCCGCCCAATATCGCCCCATTCCGCGAATGCATCAAGCCCTCGGGGCTCAAGGTGCAGTGCGTTGCGTGATAATCGAGCCAGCTCTGGGTCGGATATACTTGTCCGCATTTTGTTCGTGTCCATTAAGACATATGCGGGTTTGTCCGATCAAAATGCCACATCCATATCCGCAGGCCGGGGAAAAAGATCAAAACCTGGTGTTGTATGCACACCCATCCGCAAACCTCCGCAATAGCCGCTTTTGGATCGAATATGAGCAAAAGAAATGCTGGTCTGACTACATAATCAAGTGCGAATATGTTCATCGATGCATTTTCTGATGCCTGGTGGAGACCTTTAATTTTCGTAATTCTGAGCACATCGACATCACCGGTTGAAGCAATTGGCATGGGAAATTGGCTCTCAACGTTTTTGCAGACCCTTAGCCGTCTGCAAATTCGCAGATCACACAAGTAAATAATTGTTACGAACGTCCCTTTCCCGTTGATGCACATAGCCCAGAAACGGTACGAAAGCGCGACGATTGCTAAGGATGTGAGTAAGATCCAAGTGAAGTACTGCGCCTACTGGCCTCCGCCGTGATGATTGACTGCGCGGATCGAGCGGGCAAGGACAGGCTTATGCTATGCTGCGAAATGTTTTAGTTACACTGCATTTCATGTGGCTTCACTGTCTTCTCGTTCATTTTGTTTCTTGCGACGGTCAACCCTCTGATGCGTGACTATGTTGAGCTCAATCATCCAATTTTAGAGATCACGCAGTTATTTTTCTCTCAATCGCATAATGTAGTCTTATCTCTGCTACATGCTCGACTCATGAGTTCAGCTGTAAAACAAGTCTGTCCAAAGGACTGCAAGAATTACCTACGATTCTTCAAGTACTATTCATTACAACACTCTTCAATACTACTGTGCATGTGGCGAATCGCCGAGCCAAGCAAACCTTATTTCTCGGGGAGGATCCTCGCATGCGAGCTCAAGTTAAAAAAGTACTTTTCCGCTGTGGTAGCACGAATTGAGAGGGGCTTGAAAAATTAATCATGAATAATTGGAAAATATACTGTATACTTCTCAGAGAGTTTAGTACGGCTTTAGCTGTATTCTCTGACAATTGGTCTCTTTCGTACGAGCCATCATATCTGCTTCTCCATCCTCCCAGGTTCAGTCACTCACAGCGGTAATTAAAACCATATTCGGCTGGGCACACGGGATGAATTTGACTCGAGAAACTCGATGAGATGACGTGGTTTTGTAATCTTCGACTGATTTCAGATAAGAAATCTCTTCTACAAGAATTAAGGCACTCGAATGCATTTTGTCCGTGATTAAAGACGTTGCACGTCGATCTCACTCTTCCGCATATATGCGCGGTTCCGCAATTCCGCTACGGTTAAGCTGTCCATGCCTAAAGAAGGCAAAGGGACCAAAACCTGGGCAACGCCGAAAGATTTTCCATATCAACCGTCTGATTAGCGTTTCCTCCTCAAAGTAATACGCTTGATAACTCAAGAGTTAGTATGATGGGACATTTTCTCAATTAAACGTACCACAGTAAAAACATACGCATGTCGTGAAGGCCAATCTCGGCGAGCAGTTCCGCAATTGATTACAATGTCCTGCATATATACTCAGAGCTGCCCGAACGATGGAGTTACTAAATCCCTATGGCAATGCAACATGATCAGAGCAGTAGCTTCAGTGGGCGTGCTTTCCTAGTGTTAATATTCAGGCTCCGTAAAATCGAAAGTGAAAGTTGAACGATGACCCACCAAGAAGTATGATTTGAGAACTTCACTTGCGATCGTGCGTAAAATTGTTCGAAATTGCAAGCCAAGAAAACTGAAGGCTCAGGCAGTAGTCTAGTTCATGGAAAAAAATTCAATTCTCCCCGCCTGTTCCGCAATCTCCACCTATGAGCCCGCCATCACCGCACGAAATTCTCATCCTGCGCACAGAAAGTTTATATGTTGAGCCTCTCTTTTGCCTTGTGTGCATTTTTTAACTTTGTACTTGAATCTTTGAGTGACGTGTAATGTATATTAGTTGCTGAACTCACTCGATCTTGGTGGGGAGCCTCATTGAGGACTTGAATATTTTCTCAGTCCGCAACGCATGTAAGCTTCTTTAACAGGATGTATGGATGTGTAATCTTTCAGCCCAAGTATACAGGTTGCTTCATGCACCCGTGTACCAGGCACATATCAAGTATCGAGCCGCTCCCGTTACTAAACAGGTCTTTGACCAAGGGCAACTAGGACCATTAGTATTCTACGAAACTTTTTTTCAGTTTCCTTAATATGTTTCCGTTTTATTTGGTCATTGAGTATACATAAATCGAGGTGATTTCCAGTAAAATCATGCCTCAAACTATCAATCGGCCAAGGAGTACGGCAATAAGGCGGAAAGCAAACTATCTTGGATCTGGTACTCTTGCATATGATTGGTTTTCCCCGATGGAGGTATTTCGTAACCTAGTTTTGTTACACAATAGAAAGAGACTTTTTGTCTCGCTGCACTCGGGAAATAAGCCAGACATATTTCACAGACGATCACTCTATAGGTTCAAGCAAAAGTACGTAAATTAGATTTAAGCGCACAAACCTTCTTCAAGAATCTTCCATGTTTCAAGTACCCAAACCCAGACCAGGTACGTGCAAACTCGTAGTCGAACCGGCTATTTACATTCACGGTTAACCTCTATATGCAATGGCGCCTAGTTTTCGTTCTCGAACGGGGGCATTGCGATTTCCTGTGGGTTCTCGACTTTTTCTACCACATCGCTACGCGCTTTCATTTGTTTCGATGGGTTCACCTGGGACAGATTAGTTTATTGAATAAGAATTGACCGATCAGATTGTTGAAGCTAATATATGGACGAGGGGCGTGTTACCCTCACGAAGAAGATTTTAGGTGCAGAGGCGGAGTGGGCCACGTACCCCATCATCGGGCCGCTCGGATGTCTTGCTCGTCCCTATCCAAAAGCACCCGAGAAAATGTAATCTTTCATAGTCGATAGTGAACAGAGCGCCGTGACTCACTCGTAAACATGTTTCGCGCTGTTGAAATTTCTCGAAAATCGTGAAGTGACCACGATTTGAGATACAAATCTATTGCGAAATATACTGGCAGGTCGTGCCTATCCATTGTTCACCTCATTCACCTCACCAACAATGGACACCACCTCCCTTTTACAGCTGTGATTTGCGTTAGATGGCGTCTAAACTTTACTCTTTATACAATGACTGATACTGTTACTACTACTGCGACTCCCCTCTCCGAGACTCCTCCTAGTGATGCCTCCTCTTCTGAGACATCACGTGACTGGGCTACTACGGTTGCCGGTTTTAGAGTGTTCAACCATGAGGATCATTCACATGATCCTCCCGTGGAGCCAGTGGTACACCGGTTCGACTCCTCACCACTGGCTATGGTTCAACAAAATCTATGTTTACAAATCACGATCAAGACGATCATTGCGTCCGTGAATCGCAAACTGATTGTAATACGCTCATTTCAGTTTATTACGTTTGATTTTCCTCCTTTCATGTTTCTAGCACGTTTTTAAATCCGTTTTCTGTACGAATCTTTACTGTTTTTCATGGTCTTTCTCTAGATGGGTGTTCATAAACCAGTGCCGCACATTTCATTTGATTAATGAGTCGAAGTCCTCAGCCAAGCACCTGATATGCAGGTGTGAACAGCCTTGAATTTTCGTGACCCTCGACTGCTTCTCGCTAGTTCATTGAAAAAAATCAACAACAACATCTTGCCTCGCTCACGCCGCCTCTTACAAAGCCCACTTTCATCATTCTCTGTGCCAGGGTCGTGAGAGAGACCAAGTTCAACGATTATGACGAACTCTACCTGGGTACGAAACAGCTCATCTCTTCACGCATTGTTCAAGTCGACAGAGATAGTACGTTGCTCTAAAATTTGCACTACAGCTTGTTCGAACACGTCTTCGAATCACATGGATGAATCTATGACCAGAATCAATGTTGTGGGTAAATCGTAAATCGTCGTAATTATCATAATCGTAATAGCTATTTACGATTATTTTCGAAGAATCCATTACGATTACGATTGCCAGGCATTTCGTACTTACGACCCACGAAAATTAAGAATTCGTAAGTTGCACAGGGGTTCTGACAGTCAAAGACAAAGCAGAACAGATGGTGGGCTTCTCCATGTCAACACTATCTGAATTTTCATACTTTGCAATAAACGTTTTTTCATAAAGAAGAGAAACAAATTGATGCCAGAACTGATCAAACGTTGGTTTTTCTCACATATATAGGTAAGCTTTGCGGTTTTAAGAAGAATTACAGGGATCGGATTTAAAACGAGGAGATGGACACTGAGTGTGAAGATGAAGGCACCAATCAGTTAGCCGCCGAGCCAAGCGAGGGTTGGAGCGAGGCCTCCGAAAATTCCGTCAAGGATGTGAGCAACCTTGAGTTTAACGACATCAGTGATACTATTATCATGCAAAATATTTGAGACAAACTGTGCCACAAAATTCACGTTCAGATGAGTGATATAAATTTTGTATCGGGGGAAAAATGTGACATAAGTGAAATGCTGGGAAGTATAGTATCGCTCGACGAATGATCCAAGTTGTTTTCGTTGCGGTGCTTTCCACAAGGCAACTTCATCAGCTCGATTCTCACACTTCGAGTCAATGTCTAGAACTTGCGAAAGGCCTTGCAGAGTATCTTGACTACTAATCGACTATACAAACACCTAGAGCAAATTCTTTCTCGCGGCTGGCTCCGTTTGTCAAATTTTAGGATTGACTGATAATATTAGCCAAGACACGACTTTCGTCTTACGCGGTAATTACGAATGCGAAATATCGTCATTACGATCACTATGAAAGAAATCGTAATCGTAATTGCGACTCGTATTACGACAAAAACCACAACATTGCCCACAACACATTTTCAGAGTGCTAAGTGGAGAAATTGACCACAAATGAAAGTAATTTTGCTAATCACTATCTCATAGTAGAGACAACGATGGTACCGTAACTTCCAAGTTATGGCAGTTTACGTTAGCGCGCTTATATTTTTCAGGTTGAATTACGAGTATATCATGGTGAAAATACAGTTTTATAGCGGCAAAATTACGAACAAATTACGAAAACATCATTCCAAGATTCATCCGGGTTTGCTATTGTCCACTTTTGCCATCACAGCAAGTGAATCCCGACTTATAGCAAACGTTCCGTTCAGATTGAGCAGTAAGGACAAACAGAGTAAGCTCCCGGTGACTTTGACCTAATCGCATTTTGTAAATTTACCTGGGGGTGCGGGAGATCACTCGATGGAAAGAGTTATGGTCAGCTATGTACAGTGAAGAATGGATCAAGTTGAGTAATCTCACGGCTCTTCATCAATTTATCACAGGA
>JAKTWD010000941.1:0-12665 GCA_030581935.1 Metschnikowia corniflorae | reverse complement strand
TGATTCCTCTGGGCTTGCATTTGATCCCAAGTACAACCATGCTCTATCAATTCCTTCAAAATCTTTTTTTACTATTTTGGTCAAAAGCGAGGTGTCGAAAGCTTTGGGAAAGTCGCCTTCGTGATTGTGTCTCCAAGTCAAAGTGAATGCGTCTCTAAGTCAAAGTGATTATAGCGACTTGATCCCCGAAATCCTTAAAATTGATTGATCCATCTTGTTATGTAATCATACGAATGGAAAATTAATAGTGAATCTGGCCAGACACTTCTTCGGCTGGTTTAGCGAATCGAGAAAGACACTCAGAGAGGAAGGCAACTCAGTCGCCAGGTGAATGTCTGTAGCTGTTGATGCGGTCATTTTTTTATAATAGTTACTGCACACCCAAACTGCCTGCCCGCCACTTTTTTGACGAAAAAAGTTTCTTTTGGTAATACCTTTATTAATCCTCAATTTCAGGCTTTTGTAATGGTTCCAGTACTTCTCTCTTTCAGCAATTCAATCCAGAACTTCTTTATTATCATGTTTCATATTTGTTTTCCCGTGTCAAATTCAACTTTCGCTTTAGAGAGATCTCGCGAGAGATTTAATTTGAAAGATTAATAATGCAAGCTTGACTGGCCATTTCTAGAAGTGAGTGTTCATGAATAATCAAGTTTAATTGATGTGGATGGGTTTGGAATTGTTTCCGAGAGGAAAGTGCTGTGTTTGTTTTTAGCGGACAGTCAGGTCGAAGAGAAATGTAAACAAACAAAATTTGCGCGCTTCGGTCTTCCTGCAGATTGAACCAATGTCGTGGGACTTGCGTTTAATTAGGTGATATTTTATTAATACCCCTAAACAATGTCCTGTCTCACGGCGTTATCCATGACATAGTATCACTGGAATCTTGGAGTCTAAAAAGCCAATAACGGATAAGGATGTTATCTATATGGGGAAGAATTAACAGCGCCGTCTGTCATGGATTTGCGATGCTTATGAAAGGGTATTTTAATACCAATCCACAATGCCGTGCTCTTTCATGACGATTCATTGTCGCGGAGGCATAACGCTGACTCCCGACAGATCACCGAAGATAGCAAGAATTGTTTAACTCGAGCAATTTGTTCTCCGCGGGGATTACGCACAAACCCGTCTTAAAGAGTTTCGCGAAACCTCGAGGCTCGACAAGGACACATCGATTTTTGCGTGTCCTCTGGGATGAAAAAAGGACATCTGCATCAGTGTTGCGCGTTACGCCAAAATTACGCCGAAATTACGATTTACGAAATTAGAGGCCAGCGTAATTACCACCACTTTTCAAATTACGTTTCCGGGAGCCATCGTAATCACCATTGTAATCGTAAATCGTAATTCTGGCGTAATGTTTCGTAATTTTATCGTAATTTTGTCGTAAATTGTTATCTAATCGCAACAAATTCAAATCTAAAGTATGGAAACACGCTACCGAAAATTGCCATAACACGAATATTACGGTACCATAACCTTCATTAGTATGAGACAGTATTAGATAAATTAATCTTATTTGTGGGCAATCTCAACACTTAACACCTTGAAAATGTGTTGATATCATGGATTTATGTATTTACTTACTTCGATACTGTGTTCGGAGAGATAATAAAACTGCTCGAAAATAGCGAATCTATCCGACCATCAAGAATTCATGTACTCAACTGATCTCGACAACTTCACCAGCGTCGACTTCCATCTCATCATCATCATTGTCCTTGATCTCTCTCGCGACCTGGTCGCATAACTCCACGTCATCTTCAGTGTTCTCATCATGAGTTCCACACCCAGGTCAAAGTTATCTAGCCTTCTTTTCCTCACCTTGTCGCTGACCACTGCCATCATTTTGGTTGTGGCTGGTATAAATTTATTCTTTTCTTTGTGATAATATTGCCGCGTTTCGAAAAGAAGGCTTCTGCTGACGCAGACATAGCTGGAATAGCCAAAATGTCTTTTGCAAGCTGATAAAATATAAGAAATTGTCTTTTCCCACTGTGACAATAATCGGCGATATCGAAGTTTTCAGTTTCTTCCAGGAAGGTAGGCCAGACCCTTCATGGTGACGAAGATAAGGGAAATTAATCCTGCCTGGCCGGCCCTGTCACCAAAATCTGAAGGCAGGCGAACTCAATTGTTTCGATTCATTGGAGTTGGATTCAGCCTGTGAACAAGACCCATCCGAAGAGATATCCGTCATCGTAAGTGAGCACGCAGACTGGTAAAAGTGGGCTTATGAGAAAGCGGCGTGAATGAGGCGAGTTGTTTTCGTTTCTTTTTTTTTCAATCAACGAGCGTGGAGCATTCCACTATCACAAAATTGACGGCCGTGAACACGTGCATGTTAGGTGCTTCTGCTTGGGGCTCTAACCCATTATCTGAACAAGATGTGCAGCACTGGTTAATGAGCGCCTCACTGGAGAAACACCTTGAAATACCGTGAAAATCGTAAAAATATCGTAAAAATATCGTAAAGAAACCGTAAAAAAATTTAAGTAAAACGTATTACAAAAAATTACGATTTACGAAAATGGGAGTCGTCGTAATCGTTAATCGTAATCGTAATTCCCTAACGTATAATCGTCATTCTCATTACGATTTACGCAAAATTACGCCAGCGCGCATCACTGCGTTGGACGCCCCGACTCGGTGACTTTACTCGGGCCGTGTGGCCTTTTGCGCACAAGCGGTGACTGAATTTCGCGGTGGTTACTCTCGCAGCGAGGGCGACGACGTTTGGGCCTTTGCGCGACATCTGCGAAAATTATTGTCCACAATTTGCGAAAATAACCACTGTACAGTTTGTTCATGCATGGAAAACTGCGAGAGTTAGACATCACTAATATGGGATTGTTCACCAGACGATTTAAAGTATTTACATCAAATAGCGGAGGCCTAGTGATTTTTAATGACTTAGCTATTTACAATTACATTTTCACATTGATCTGCGCCTAAGCATCTTTTTGAGCCTCCTTTTTTATCTTTGGCTCAGAATTCTCCTCGTGTTCATTATCCGAACTATTACTCAAGAAAATCCGAGCAAAATTGCGCGTGAGACGGCTACCCGAAATGAGGCAGGGGGATAAGGTTTTAATGCATTTTTGCAACAATCTCACGAAGTTGTGGGTCATAATCATGCCGATTTCGCCTTGAAAAGAGCCTCTTTTTTTCAAGCGGGATTTCTGGAAAAATTGTCCTCCTTAACCAATAAAGAGAACCGCGCCTTCTCCAGGTTTCTTTCCCATAGTAAAATTCCTTAACTATGCGCATTTTTTTTTCGTGCGGCTTTCCGGGTAAACGCGACTCCTATTTACAAAGCGTCCGGCTTTCCCATGTTTGACTGTAGGTCCATATCCGGGTGTATCCGTTCCACTCCGAGATAATCCATCTTCTGGAAGTAGGTGAATAGAGTCTCTGGTCTTTATGACATGTGTGGGATCGAACAATATTTTGTAATCTGCAGATCCGTGGTGGCAAATGTAGCTTCCTTGCACCGTGTTATGGAACTTGTTATGAGTTATTCCCGCAGTGGGGCCTCCTGTGCATTGTTAACTTTTACAGTCACATCAACTCCAAACATCTTATAAGCATTTTCGTCGACTGTAGTGTCATGATATGATACTTGTAATAGTTCCAATGATTGAAAAAGTACGCCGCCTGCAAAAATACCGCCTTGAGGATTGGGAGGTAGTCGCAATGTACAAAAGGCTTGATTATCTTCCTCACCTTTGAGATCAAGATTCTGCTCATTGACTCAGCAAAACCATTTTGTTGTGGGGAGTATGATGTAATAGGCTCCATTTCGATACCCAGTTTCGCGAGTTCGGATTCCGTTGGCATCTCCGTGGCATTGTCTAATCGAAAAACCGGATTGGTCGGTCACTATACCGATTATTCCAAACGTATAGTTGATCTAACAACTCGCCTTTGAATGATTTGTTCTCAGTGATGAGGTACATGTATCGGGAATGTTCATCGGTGAGCGCAGTGATGTAAAGTTGTCTCTGTTTTTGAACCATTCAATCTGCTTCTTCATTCTGTAAATGGATATCCTGACGAGCCAACAATTCCCTTCCTCTAGGTTCCATCCTGGTGGCAAGTGCACATAAATTTCTTCCCCTTGGGGCAACGGTGCGGAAGTATACCACTGTGATGTCTAGGTGGTGAACGGGGCTATCCAGTTCCGTTGCAATCAGTGCGATTGCTTTGACTCATGTGGAATCTACCTCTGGTGGCAGCACACGATGATTGTTGTAGTGCACATTTCGCTGCCTAAATCCTTGTACAAACACCGTGTTCAAAGATCTCGCCCAAGCTATTGTTAAATCTCAAAGACACGAGGGAACATTGGATATAATGAAGTGCTCCTTCCTTGAGCGGACCAAAAATCTAAGAAACACTTGAATGAAAAAGGTGCTGTTATTTGCGACAGTCGGGGTGAGGTCCCGAGGTAAGACAAATCAGCTCAAAATACGCTCGAAATCATCGGAGAATACTAGATGATCCCCACTATTGTGGATACTCAACGATATGTAGAAGTGAGACCGTCCTCTCAGAACAAATCATTGACACACTCATCCCGTCAATTTACGCCACCCTCGCCATGTTCTTCATAGGCTGGACTGCACCCCCCGTATCCTTCTTGCAAATGAAACATTTCCGTTTTTTCTCCGCCTTGAACCGGTTCATGAAACAGCTCTGACAGAAGATATGCCCGCACGATGTTTGCACGGGACTTTTGTAGTCGCTTTTACAGATCGGGCATTTGAAAGGAACGCTCTCATCCACTGGATCTTTCTTAGCTTTAGAGGCATCGTTATGGACTGTTTCCCACTCTTTTTGGATGGGATTTTTCTGCCGCAGCTCGTCTCTGACATGTAGAAACTTACACGTATCTCCGTACCCGCAGTAGCCTGTTTGTTGGAAATCTTTGCACACATCAGGTTGGAAGTCAGTTAGCGTTGTTACACGCACGTTTTTCGGCGCTGGTTTCGGGCCAACGATCCGCGGTTTCGTGTCATCGGAGTCTGAGAGTGTGTCTGCAGCGGCAGTGGGGTCTTTTATGTGTTTATTGGGTGTGTTCCCTGCGGAATCTAGACTTTTGGTTGCGTTTGCGTCTGTTTTGCTCCTTTTCAAGGGTCTCTCGGGTGTGAAAGACGAAAGCTCGGTGTCTTCTAGCGGGCCTTGTGTTTCTTCTCGTCGCCTAGACGCGTTCTGAGGTTTAAGAGTCCTTTTTTTGAACATTTGTGAACGCTGGGGTGGTACGGAGTAGTCGCTATCTGAGCTCTAAAATGACTATTAACGAGCACATCAGTGTCGCGCGCTGGCGTAATTTTGCCGCGTAAAAACGTAATCGCATTACGACTTACGCGGGAAAAATAGGATTGCGATTTACGATAACGACACCTCTCATTTCTATACATGGAATTTGTCGTAATACTTTCTTTTGAGATTTTCACGATACTTTTACTGTTGTTTTACGACCTTCTCACCTTTTAAACGGTTCTTTAAGGCCTTGCTTCATCTTGGCGCTCATAAATCAGTGCTGCACATCTTGTTCGGATATTGGGTTAAAGCCCTAAGCAGAATCACCTAACATACACGTGTTCACGGCCGTCAATATTGTGATAGTCAAATGTTCCACCGTCGTTGATTTAGAATAAAAGAAACAAGAATGAATCGCCTCATTCACGCCGCCTTCTTCAAAATCCACTTTTACTATTCTGCGTGCTCAATTACGATGACGGATATCTCCTCGGATGAATCTTGTTCACAGGCTGAATTCACCTCCATTGAGTCAAAATAGCCGATTTCGACGGCTTTCAGATTGCGGTGGCATGGCTGTTCTTCATCGCCAACGTTCTTGATCCGAAGTACAAACCCAAATATCTTCAGACCAGAGAGTCATTCCCGCGTGTCTTGGCAAGTTGCATCAGGAAAACTCGGGAGATCTGTTCAAGTTTTACGAAAATTACTATGGCGCACAGAGATCGCAGATTGAGGTGACTGTCGAACACGGCTCACAAAGTGACAACCGGCCAGGCAGAGTAAACTTCCCTTATCTTTGTGACAACGAAGGGTCTGAGACAAGAAAACGAATTCGCGGGCTAATTTCTAAAAACCTGAAGAAAACTTCCATATCGTCGATTTTTACCGCGTCAGAAAAGGAAAATTTCTCCACTTTATCAGCTTGCAAAAGACATTATGGCTATTCCAGCTATAGCTGCGTCGGCAGAATCCTTCTTTTCAAAACGCGGCGATTTGATCACAAAGACGAAAAAAAAAATTCTCCCAGCCACAACCAAAACGATAGCAGTGGTCAGCGACAAGGGGAGGAAGAAAAGGCCAGGTGACTTCGTCCTGGATGTGGAATTGGAGTGTGAAAACACTGAAGATGACGTGTAGTTATGCGACCAAGTTGCGAGAGAGATCAGGACAACAATGATGATAAGATGGAAGTTGACTTTGGTGAAGTTGTCGAGAACAATTGGTACATGCATTCTTGATGATCGGATAGATTCTATGTTTTCAAGGAGCTCTATTTGGGCACGAAACAGCTCATTTCTTCACACGTCACTCAACTTGACAAAAAAGATACGTACCGCTAAGATCTCGACGAGCACATATCGAAGGAAGTAAATACAAAAATCTATATTCCAACACATTTTCAAAGTGTTACGTGGAGAGATTGCCCACAAGCAAGAGTAATTTAGCTAATCACTGTCTCATACTAATGAAGAAAATGGTACCATAACTTTTATGTTATGGCAAATTTCGGTAGCATGTTTCCGTATTTTAGATTTGAATTACGCTTTTTGTTGCGGTAGACTAGAACAAATTAGGAAAATCATTACGAAAAAATTACGAATTGCGATTACGTTGGCTCCCAAAACGTTATGGTGATGATTGCGCTGGCCTCAGAGTTCGTAAATCGTAATCTGGGCGTAAACTGGGCGTAATCCTCAACACTGGTAACGTGGGTACACCATTCCCGAGACGGTTTATAGGCGAGACAGTGCGCAAAAGTACATAAAAATCCCTCTAGGTGCACTCCAAGGCCGTCGCAATAGTGTTAAATCCGAAATTGTTGAAACGCAAGGAAATTACGTGGCATGATATTCGATTTTTAATAATTTAAGATTTGTTACATAAATTAAAAGTAACTCTAATGTACTTGGCTCGCTTATGACATATTTGTAGGCGCATTATCGCTCAAAGCTTGTACATTCTGGATTCGCAATCACATACAAGAGTGCATATATTAGAAAGTGCGGGTTTATATGTAGAATTTGTCTCGCCTATAAACCGTCTCGGGAATGCTGTACCCACGTTACGGAGCTCTCCCTGTAATCGTACGTATAGGTACTGAACGCGTACGCCGTAAGTACGCTCTCGTACGAGACTTGCTCATCACTGCGTAGGTTTCACTCACTGCGAAGCTTCCTGAGCATAATATTCTTCATTTCCTTGAGACTTTAAATTTTTCTGTATTGTGAGAATCTTTCATGTTTATTGCGGGTCATGAGATTACGAGAACGGTCAATCTCCTCGACTTTTAGGCTAATTCAAACTCTCCCTGACACAATTAGGCGTTTGCAATTTCAGTTGAGAGTTATACAAAGCACCAGGAAAGTATACTTTGCAACATTTTCAAAGAGCAATATTAGTACGCCTCAGACCCCGGGCTCGTACCCGGACGACAAAAAAACTGGATGTGCGGTACACATCTGGAAAATAAAGTATGATGAGGTTTTCTATAGAATATATAGATTTCGCCCACGGCTAAGGTAAGCGGCATCCTTCAATAGATACCTGTTTCTTTAAAAGAAAAAAAACAAGTGGATGCTTAGAAAAATCTCTCTAGTAGATCGGATATTGTTCGATTATGGTGGCAAGTAACCTATAATGTACCGTACCCAGTATTAGGAGGACCTTATTGCCACTCATGAGCAACCAGGCCAGTGCAGGGCTAATCACGTGTTACACAGACCCCAACAGCCGGTTTTTTTTTAAAAAAGAAACATTATATTACGGAAAAAAAACTATGTCGCTATAGAAAAAACCATAATATGTCGTAACCATACTTCAGGTGTGTATACTCACTCGGAGATTTCACTCAGAATTTAATCTGCCAAAAACCCCGGTGTTGCAAATTACGCGCGTCTTGCGCCAAAACTACGATTCACGAAAGCCGATACCACCGTAATCACCACCATAATATAATTTACACTTTTTGAAGCCATTGTAATCACCTTCGTAGTTGTAAATCTTTCTTAATGACGTAATTTTATGTCATGAGTATCGTAATGACTTTATATTTGTTCATAATATTGCTGAAACAAAACACCGTGAGTTGACCCCATAAAACGAAAACAAGCCATCAGAAACGGCCATAACAAGGAAATTACGGTACCAAAATCTTCATTAGCAGAGAGTGTGATTAGTAGAGAGTGTGATGAGCAAGATGCCCCTGATGAGCAGGCAGTCAGTTAGCACTCTGAAAATGTGCTGATGATATAATTTCATCTTTTTATTCGCCAAAGCGCTCCACCAAGCTCTGATGCAAATCTTAGCGCACCGTAATGCTACCGTGGACTTGAGTAATGCGTGAAGAATTGAGCTGTCTCGTTCCCAAATTGACGTTCCCGAGAAGAGAGAATCCTTGAGATCATCCAGACTGCATGAAGTCAATTGATCTCGACAACTTCACCAGCTAACTTCCATCTCGTCATCACCGTTTTCCTTGGTCTCACCCGCGACCCGGAAAATCTCTCGCTACCCGGACGCACAATGGTGAAAGTGGGCTTTGTACAACGCGGCATGAACAAGGTGATCTCGTTCTTTGAATCAATCAGCGAATGAGGAGCATTCGAGTAACACATAATCACGGCCGTGAACACGTGCATGTCAGGTGCTTCTGCTTGGGTATAACCCAATACCTGAACAAGAGGTGCAGCTCTGGTCAATGAGTCTTACAGAAGAAAAACGTTGGAGAACGAAAGGAGAAACGTAGAAGAAAGTAAAAGAAACGTAAAGAATGTTGGAATAACATGTAACGATCAATGACGATGTACCAAAATGGGACGCCGTAATCGTAAATCGCAATTTCGAAATTTACGACGGCGCGCAACACTGCAGGAATGACTGCTTGTTTAGAAGAGGCTCGGCGCGCGTTCACTCGAACAGATTCATCCGCATGCAGAACCGGGGCGTAAAGCGCAAATTGCGCAGGTCGAAGAAAAGACTTTTTTCTCTTAGTGAGAGTAATAATTAGTTTAGTGTAACCGCAGTGTAATGACTTCAAAACTGGCTTGATAACCAGCATGTATAATCCATCTTCATGACTTAGTAGACCGATTTCGGCGATCGACACGGGTGCGCTCAAACAATGAGTACCGTTAAAGTCGGCCGGGATTTAAACAATGCACAAAGCCGTTGAACGTTTTTTCAGATGAACGGTGATAAACAGTCACGCACTGGATAAGCCACTTTCACAACAATGCTTAATGAGGCCTCATTTGACTCGTGCCCTGTGAAAGCGCGTTTGTGCACCCCACAAAGATCAACACGAGATTCCGTGTTCGGCTGAGCGCAAATCATTGTAGTTTTCCTTTGTGTTTGATTAAACTGCCTTCAAATGCCATGTTGTAGTAGTAATGAAATAAAAAAAGAATGGTATTTTGTTAACGTGCACAGATCAGTGTAGCAATACTGGATACTTGAAACCACTTAATTCTCACAAGTCAGACTTTCCTGGTTTTGAAAGTACATCGCCTATTTAGGAGACCGGTTTCCGACGCTGCGCCATGCCGACAGAGGCGAGTTGTGCAACAGAACAATAGGCCTGGTTTACGATCAATGCACCGTCTCGACGCTTTCCAGCCCGAAGCAAGATAATACAGAACGTTCACTGTGCTTCTAAAATGGGATCACGTTTTCATTGTTCAGGAATCATTTTGTCTAGGACCATCACGTTACGGAACATCAAATCATCAAGCGTATTGTCGAGATGTGGGGAAGTACTCCTTTTCTGAAGATATGTCACGATTAAGCTGAGTATAATGATAGTCTGTGCCCGATAACGGGTTCTCCACCAAAGCTGAACCACATAAAAACGGTGAAAGTACGCTGTATCGTTGGAATCCTTTTTATTATCAAGCTCTCAGCCACGAACGCTTTCACCACTCAAAACATCCAGCCAGAATGAACTACTCCTACTTCCTCACCCTCATCCTAGGTGCACTCACTTTCTTCGCGTCAGCCGAGGCTGAATTCAACTTGGAGTCCGTCATGCCAGCCGTTGCGCGGGCTTTATCCTCACTTTCGACTCCCAACGAGAAAGAATTCGAAAAACATCGTGCAGAAATATTCGCTGTGGCCAACAAACAGGTTTCCAAAGTACTGAGCCTCTTGATGGAGGCACCCGACTTCTTTGCAGTCGACTTGAATGAAATTCTCGAGCCTCATGGATATGCCGTCAACGCTACTTTCGCTAAGCGTGATGGAAACTTAGCTCGCAGAAGCTTCTGGTCGTTCTTGAAGGATGTGATCAATACGACTTTGATTGCCATTGCGGTCGTGGCAACGGTGATTACTGCTGTTCAACCGGAGTTCGCCGGTGTTGCTGCCGCTGCCTATGCTCTTCACAAGTTCGTTGAGGGTGGTGATCTCATCTGATAATGATCAGGGGTATAGTCGAACCTTTTTAGGAAATCCTGAATACGAAACAAATCTTTTGTAAAAATAGTATCTTGTGCACCAGGGTGAGATGGATGGTAGAGTACTCTGTGACACACGAGGATTCTGATCAATTCTCTAATAGTACAAGGGGACGGCTTTTCGTGCCTGTGAGCCAATTTCCTTCGAGATTTTGGCTGGCCCAGGTTTTTGAAATCTTTGAAACCTAACCAACGCCATATCCTACTTGGGTTTCTACAAGTACCACTGATTGCCGACTATGTCCGTGTGGGTAGGCTTTGCAACTCTCCCCTCCGGTACCCTGACAGTGGCTGTATACTCGAGACCGGTGTTGTTAACTTACAAAAGTTACGCGGCGTGATATTTGAAATTTGGTAATAGTTTGTAGTAGTTATTTCTAATATAGTAGTATTACAAATAGTAATATCTTTTAAAAGTGTTTGTAATATAGAGGCCGAACTACAAATATTTACAAAAAATTTCAAAAAATCTATAATTTCTTTAAAAAAAAATCTGTAAATTTTAATGAATGTCTAAAAACTTTAGGGAAGCTGAACGGAAAGGCAAATTGACCGATGAACTCCATTTCCGGGGTGGGCGCGGAAGAGAAGGAAAACGAATTGAGCTAACGATTACAGAAAGGTATCTTCTATGACGCGAGTCAGAACTGTGACGACAATGTCCATGAAGGTGAGAGCGAACTTCAATTTCAACAAGAGAACGCCGAAGTCAAGGACCAGACTCGAAGTACTACAAACATAACGAGGGTTCGTATCCTGTCTTTCGAATGCCCTAATTTTATCTTTCCATGATGGCGATGTCCTCTCCGTCGGGATCGCTTTCCCCTCGAGTAAAAGCATAGTTACGCACAAACGAAACAGACTCCAACCGCAGACTATCTAAATGTTGGCTATTATGAAGGCAACAGAAATTAATACAGACGAGGCAAGTGTTTGCTTTGACTCCCCATCACGGTCGGAAGCTGCCGAAAATTTCGATCAGGATCACTGACAACCTCTGAACACCACCTCCGAGCAACCTACGTGTGATATGGGCGAAAAGAAGTCTGTTGTACCGTCAACATACCAGAACTGGATGATGGTAGGAAAGACAGCGCTCTGAGAGGCGAAACGAGCAACGCTCACTGACTAGGAGCGAAACGACGTGTGCTCAGAACGGTGATTTGCAAGTTTCAATAGGATCGAGAGCGGTGGAAGAGTCTTTATTTTGAGATATCACCAGAGTTGTATAAATGACTTTGAATAACTTGTTGATTAACCGTTTGTCCACAGAGGAGGCACTGTTGGTCCGTGCGCTCCTTGGCGTCATGCACTGGGACATGCAGCCCTGTGTTGAATTGGTGAAGCGCCGTGAGATCATTCCTCTTGATCCATTCTTCTTTGTATCGAGCTGTCCAGAACTTTTTCCATCGAGTGTTATCCCGCACCTCTGGGCAAATTTCCAAAAAGTGTTTAGGTTGAATCACCGCGAGCTTACGTTTTTTGTCCTTACTGCTGGATTTGAACGGAACGTTTGCTATAAGTTGGAATTCACTTACTGTGATGGCGAAAGTGGACGGTAGCCAACCCAGATGAATCTTGGAATTAATGTGTTGCAACACTTCCGTGTGAGATTTTGTTTTGACTCTAATGTCTTTGACGGCGACCCTTTCTCCTTGAACTAGTTTCCTCCACGCTTCTAGGTATAACTGTTCATTCGAAGAAAAGGTCCACTGCAAGTGCTCGAAGAAGAAGCCTGACGAATCAAAGAGGAATTCAGTCCAGCAAAGTTTCCCAATGTTTTCTGTATTGACCTTCTTTTTTCCGAGAATGATTCGGGTCATATGGTGAATTTTAGTCTCCACAGATTTGTGTACCAATCTTGTAGCTCTGTTAACGTATTAAGCAAAATTGCCGCTCGATGTCCTTGCATCTGGGTCAAAAGTTCAATAACTCCGTAACCCC
>JAKTWD010000940.1:0-12709 GCA_030581935.1 Metschnikowia corniflorae | reverse complement strand
TGTAGAAGCGTCGCGCTGGTTTGTAGTTTTACATGGTGACGCGGTGGGTTAGGTGGTGAATTATTCCGGCCGTTCCTTTTTTCCCGCATTCTCGCAATTTTTCAAAAGTGGCTCGTCGCCCGACTCAGAGTCTTGTTTCATATCGCCGGCATTCCTGCCCATTCGCCTTTGACACCCTGCTGTGACGCATCCCTATCTCGGTCTCCTCTTGACCAATTTTTCTGACCTCAAGACTTCACCAGGTCGGTACCAGATTTTCTTTTCCCCACAGACGGTGTCTCAGACCAGAACTCTAAATCTAAATCTGGCCCCTCAAATAAAGCTGGCCCCGCTATACGCGCATCGAGATACTATACAGAAAAAAAAGTTTGGGGTTGAAGTAGACTTTGACAAGCCTCTATATATACTATCGAAGATGCCGGTGGGAGAAAAACCCCGCCCTTCGCTGCTCCAATTATCCGAGGACAAGACGAAATCAGACATGATCATGAGAATCGTGAGTCCCATCACGCCACAATTCGTTAATCCGGATATGCGCGACACGTTGAAGATTAGTGAGGTGATACGTCTACAGCAAAACGAGCTCATAGCCGCCGGCAAATATAGGGGTCATCCGAAAAAGCGTGACCTTTCGATTCCGCATCGATTGACGCCGGTTTCGTCCAATTGGGCCGACGACGCGCCGATTGAGACGGCTACTTCTGTCAATTTACACACGGGTAGTTCGAATGATACCATTCTGAATGTGGAGCTCAGCGGCAGTGTCAACGATACGGAAAGCGAGGAAGACGACAGAATGGACGACAGAATGGACGACGGAAATGACGAGACTAACAACAAAGAAATCAACGATGGAAACGACGTTGAAGATGGGGATACGAGAGATACCGGAGACGACATAGACGATGGGAATCATGGAGATGACGGGGATAACGTAGACATCGACAATTACACCATCGAAAGCAACGAGTGTCTGATAGCGGAGATGGAGTGCGATGGCGAAAGCCCAAACGAGGTTCTCGTGCCTGTCACCTCGTTTTCCGACTCGGAAAATACCAGTCCTACGGATGATATTGGTGTTTCCCGCCTCGGCCAAAACTTCTCTCCTAAAGCTCTAAAGCGTAACAATGCCCCGGGCCCTCTTCGGATCTCTGCCAAGAGTTTCACCACAAATACTGCGCCTATGATCAATTCGGCGCCCATGAGGTCACTATATGCTGCTCCGCTTCTGATGAGGAGGTACCCCGTGCGGTACGTCTATCCCCAGATGGCCCAGATGTCGCAAATGCCACAAGTGCAGATGTCACAAATGTCACAAATGGCCCATTTGCCGCAAACCGCGGTCCACTACATGCCCACGCCGATAATAAGAGGGGTACCCTTAGGTGCTGAAAGGATAAATAAGCCTAGACTGCCGCGGCTCCACTCTGCCAGGCGCAGAAAACCCGTGGTGGATGTTTTCGAGGGTCTGACTGCCAAACTAGCGCCCATGCCATCACAGCCTCCATCGGCCCAACGGGAAAAATTCCATATCAGCCATAGCGACGACGAAAAAGCCACGCAGGAAGAAATGGAGGAGATGGAGCGGAAGCGCAAGAAAGCATCGGCGGCCATGCGGGGAAGCATTCTGTTCAACGACGAGTCTGCGTTCAACTTCACTCTCTTTCATGGCAAGGAGAGCAGTTCCAAGAAGAAGTTTCTTGAGATCTGTGAGACGACATGGGATAAGTATATGGCCACTCAAACTGGTTCGTGAGGTCTATTATGGGGAATGAATAACGGGAGAGATTTTGATTTGGTAGGTCCAATCTGGTAGGTCCAATCTGGTAGGTCTCATCTGGTAGGTCTCATCTGGTAGGTCCAATCTGGTAGGCCTGGTAATATTCACAATTGTAGTCGCTATATCTGATTATTGTGATTTGTTGTCGACACTTCCAATGTATGAGCGGTGGGTTCTGCTGATGTTCTCGGAGACAGCTTTGCTTCAGCTAAGTAAGCTGTGGACACGAGTAGTATTACCTTTGGGATCTTTGATAACGACCGATCCCATAGACAAGGTCAGAGAGCTATGACAGATCCTGGCTGTAGTGTGACCTGTTCAATATAAAATGCCAGTATTATAAGGCCTAAGTTGTACTGCCGGTATTGTGCTGCCTATGTTGACACGCGGTGGGTCATATATCAAACAACAGCAGATTCCTTCTTCTTCGTGCAGAAGAAAACCTCTAGTTTGCTAGAACAAGGAATCAGGATCACATCAGTCATTCAGTTTACTAGGACTGGTTCGATCAAATGAGTTCGAAAGGCAGCAAAGGATTGTGACGTGCCTCGTCCCACTCTTCAAAATCGCGTGAAAGGTGGTGAATCACTCCACGGGATGCACCCCAATGGATGTGTTATGACCTGAGATGAGGAAGAAGAACCTGCCAAATTGATAAGGGATATAGCTGCCGCTGGTCTTCCTCCCAGATTGTCTGATTTTCGAGCATACGCCAATGTGATTGTCGATGCCCGCATTGGTATCCGTGGGTGACCGTTAAGCAAGGATTGACTCAAAATTTTCGTTTGACGCCATCCGAAATCTATGCTCAAAACTCAAGGCCCCATGATCTCGAGAGAGTAAAGCGTGAAGACCCACAAATCATTTCTGGGTGGCTTGTTCTATTAGAAAGACATGAATGGAGCGCGGCATGAACGCGGATCACATTCAGATGAGACCGGATTCTCAATTTTAGGGCAACATGTCAACATATGTTGATTGCAGGCTCTGAACTTGACCGAAGCCTTTGACCACTGGAATAAGAGACGGATGACATCTATCGAGTGTGTGAGCTATGGTCTCAGTGAGGACTACGCTCGCGGGTAGAAATCTGATGGACAAACTGAATTTCCGAGGATTCTTCGAGGAGGTTCAATATAACGCTTTTTACTTCAAAAATGTAAACCGCAGCTTTGGCGGCTTGGGGAAGCTCCAATTGAACCCAATTGGGTCGTTGCGAAGTTGGAAATTCATCTCGAAGCGTCAACACCAGTATCGAGCCCTGTTCGAGTTTAGGAGCCGGTGACACCGACGAAATCCTTTCAAGCTGCATCATAAACAGATAATATCCAAAAACCTAATGAAAGTTGCGAATAAATTCCCCTCCCGCTTAAAGCAAATTGAGCAAATGAGGAGAGGGTTCACAAAAGCTTTGTACGAGACCAATCCTCAGAGACGAAAAGGGGCAACTGTTACGCGATTGGAACAGGAAAAAAGGACAGCCTTTGTAGAAACTGCGTGTCGTGTGTAGGCGATATGTCCAGTATTCCCCGGGACGTTCGAAGCTTATGAGGCCCGAATTGCACTTTCTCCCAGACTACATCTGATCCATTTGTACACTCACAGAGCCAAGCAGACTTGGTGAGGTCGAAGACACCCGGAGCATTCACAAAAGAATGTCCTCAATCTTTGAGTAATTGTGTCCTGTGTCGGAGAACAGTGTGACTTGTACACTAGAGAGCCGAGGGTGACCCACCGGTCTCGCACCTACGCACCGTTAGGTCGAACGTGGTATCGATGAAGACTATTATCATAACGTGGACGAGACTGGCTTCATGATGGGGATGGTGGGCACTCAATCAGTCGTGTTGGGTTCTGAGCATGACCTCGTTTTGTCCATAAAACTGGGGAAAGAGAGCGGGTGTCCTTGGTGTAATGCCCGACGGACAAGGTTGACTTCCTCCTGAATCATCATTAGTCAGGCATATGACTTACAACCAGTGTTGATTCGTAAGCGTCGTTAACGACGTAAACGACGTCTTACGATGAGAGACCCATCACGATCGCAAACATCGTAAATATTTACGATATTCTATCGTTTACGATGAAATCATAAAAATTTACGATAAAGTTCTTTTGATTTGAAGGTGCTCATCTTTTTCACGATTTTTTACATGTAAAAACAAAACTTAGCACCAAAGCCTTTCTGAATCTAATTTTTTTGTCATGATAACCATGATTTGCACAAGAAGTTTGTTTATTCTAACTATTTGCAACATTTGAGTCTGATACGATCACCTGCTTCCCTTTGCTTAAACGAGCTCTTCATCCAGCACTTCGTTCTCTCCACCCAGCACTTCTTCCAGGTCATCCCCCAGCACTTCTTCCACCTCGTCCCCCAGTTCTTCACCAATGTCTTCGATCTTTCACAAAATTTTCTCAAAGCCCACAGAATGAGCCCGATACTTGAGAAACGCCAACATCTTTGTTCTACGCGCCAACAATTTCTTTCTTTTCTTTGTAACCAAATCGCCCATTTGTGAAAAGAATGCTTCAGAAGGCGCAGAAATTGCTGGAATTGCTAGAAACTCTTTGGCCATTTTCGAAATAACAGGAAAATCTTTTCCTCGAGCTCGATAAAAGTGATTGGGTTGTTCAACTCTCAACTCTCTTTTTGACTCTAAATAAGATGTAAGTTCGTCATACTCATCGTCAAAAAGTTCGTCTTCGAGAAAACAGCCGGAGGTATCACGCTCAGCGATAAGTTGAGTTTGAGACTCGTTCTCTGCTTCTGAAAGATTCTGACTCCCTTCCAAAGTGTTTTTATAGCGCAAATAAACGATCTGCAAATAAATTTTGATCTCCGAAACGACATCTCCTGCAAAACTCTTTTGTTCGAAAAACTTGAGCTTGAATCTGGGATCAAGTACAGTTGCAGGAAAAATGCGCTTCATGTCCCCAAGATCATTTTCATAAATAGGAAAGTATTCATAAAGCTTTGTGTAAGAAACCTCGAGTCCGTGAGCAAGATACGGATTCGAGTGTTGGAGCAGTTCCGTGTTCAAATCTTTAAGGTTTTCGAGAAGAATATGAACGTGAGGAATGGTCAAGCTGATAGTAGATTCTTTGCCAGCTTGTAGATGAAGGGTTGGGGCTTCAAAGACGTGTAAAATGCGACACAACTCTTCTATTCGAGCTCGCTAATTTCGAAAGTTTCAAGACCCAAATGCTTTTGGTCTTTCTTATCGAGGCGCCCAACTTGTGCCAAAACATAGTTGATTTCCTTTTTAAAATGAAGAGCTCGCTTAATCATTTTGAATGTCGAAAGCCGGCGAGTTTCATTATCCAATATCAAAGTCTCCGGACCTTTTTGGTTCTTGCCTTGCAATTTTCGAATCTCAGCCTGGTGTTCAAATGTTGTCTTGAGAAATGATTAATTGCGAACACCTTTAACAAGCCTTCGAAAAAGATTGGGTAGCGACTTCATTCGATTTGAAAAATCCTTCAAGAAGGGAGTTTGCTCATCAATTTCCCGGATTTTTTCAACAAACGCTTTTGAATCCTGCTTCTTGAGAAACGTGTGATGCAAAATAACATTTGTGGCTAAATTCAATACGTGGCTGGCGCAGCGTATATTCCATCGAATTTGACGTTCCAAAATTTGAACTGGTCGAGCAAAACGCTCATTACCGAGGCATTATCTCTCGTAATAGATACAATACGGTTTTCCAAGCCAAAACTTTCAATAACGTCCTAGACAAACGAGAACAGTACTCCACCTGTTATAGATTTTGCTTTGAGCACCTCAAGTCTAACCACATGCTTGAGTTCAAAGGAGTTATCGAAAAAGTGTAACGTGATGCCCAAGAACTTGTTTCGATTACTGGCTTTCCTCTCATCAAGTGTAAGAGCGAACTGGCCCTCATTCATAGCAAGCTCTTTTCTCAAGGCTTCCACTTCTGCATAGTACATTTCTTCAAGCGTCTTTGTGATCAGCAAACGCGATATAATCTTTTCTAGTCCATTCTTTGAGTATTTCACACATGATTTGGTGACAGGGTTGTCACAGAAGTTAAATGATAAGTTCTTCGCCACAATCATGTGTATGAATTTGGCTTGAAAAATTTTTGGATCACAAGTTTTTTGTCTCTTAACTTGATCTCCCCTGGGAAAGTTTGACAGCCTTTTGTCATCCCTGGGGTAAAAGTCGGTTATATGTTAACCATGAAGTTTTAGACCATCAACAAGGTTAGTAGAAAGAATGGAATCATGGTAATTCAATTTGCCATTTTTAATGTCTTCATGAGCTTGCTCAATCTGAGAAATCAACGTTCGTTTGTGCTTGCTTCGGATATGACGTGCCAAAGTGGAAATGTTTATATATCTGGAATGCGTGTAAGACACTGTGCACTTTTGGCATTTCGACTTTATACGTGTTCCACCTTTTTGATTTATACCGGTCTGTTGCACTATGAAGTAACCAAATTTAAACACGGCCGATGTATAAGCGAAAGGGCTGGGGGAAGGTACGGATTCAGGAGGCGTACTGAGTTCCAGACTTGGAGGAGTTTCAGATGATTCTTGTATCATTAAACTTTTTGACTATACAGAAAAAAGTAGACAAGACAGGCGAGAGCGAATTGCTTAAATAGTTACAGCGCTAGTGTTAAACAATTTCGTTTGGACGTGATCATTGTGACTTGGCTTTTGCAAAAGTTCATAGTCTTAGTTCTTTGATTTGCATGGAACCGCCCAATCAGAGCCAGCCTTATACACATTGTGCACACCTTGCAATACGCTGGAAAATCGAAAGTGTATCGTAAAATTTTACGATTCTTTTACTAACGATGGGCCTATCGTAATCGTAATTACGATAACGAAAAATCGTTAACTTTAACGAAATTTACGATGAATTTACGATGCGAATCAACACTGCTTACAACCCGAAACAGCTTTTTGGGCGCCGGATTGTAAACTATAAATGCCGAGATTGTTCTCGCCAAACTTGAACCTTGCATTGAGACGTCCAAGCCGACTGCTAGCCCCGAACGCGTTTGGGATCCTGCCACACCACAAAACGCTCGGCAACTGAGTATGCCAACGAAGTCTATTAAAGACCTTGTCCCGAAGACTTCGGGGGGTCTTGACAGACGCATTACATACTTGATTATATCAGGAGTATGAAAGTTTTCGGGACGTCCTGGAAAGGTTGGCTTTTGCACACTTGGAAATCAAGATTTGAGCGTGCACTTTCAACGAATCAAGACGGAGAAATTCCCCGCCGAAAGAGAATAAGGGACCAAAGTGATCTTCTGGTCTAGGTTCTTTTTCCACTGTTTTCGGAGACACAAGAGACCTTCGAAACCAGATTTGCCAAATCTCGAGATGCGAGCTTGAGAGTACTAAATCACCTAAGCAACATTTGCAGCCGAACAATACAACCGTGGTAGAAGCATTCCGCTCCAGTTCCCTCCACAAAGACCGAGGATCACTTTGGATAGCCTTCAATATCAGTAGTATCAGATATCACAAGTTTTGATAACATCACAGAGATTCCCAAACCATATATTTTCCTAGCTGTATCCTCCGTGTGCTCTCTTGTCTATCATCAGTAGGACCTTCTTTAACGACTCTCACGGATAGCACCACCTGACCTGAAAATGAAATTCCCCCGAAGCATTCCCTCGTTTTGGCTACCTTGGCCGTCAACGCTGCGGGAATAACAAAACAACTGTGTCAAAAACTTGAAAACCGTGGACTTTCAGGCTCGACCTGAGAATGCTATCATCACTGCGGGTGACATTAGACCCCAACGACGAAGCTCGTGACAAGGTTGTGGGATAATTAAGGGCATTGTCGAAAGTGTTCTGGACTCTTTCAACGATTTTGGCAACTCTGCGGTTATTATGGATGCGTTGCTTGAGGACTCTGGGAATTGATTGGACGTCTCTACCACGAAGCGGAACAATGATGACTTGGGGAAGAGAAAGCTCTTGTTATTTCCGTTGCCCTTAAATTTTTAAAGGTTTTTTGGGCGGTGTTTCGGCTCTTACCGGTGCCGTTTGTGGCCAATATTATGGAAAACCAGAATTGGCTATTGCTGCCAACGCTGCTGTGGCCATTAATGCTATCTTGTGAGCAATATAGCTGGAAAACTCTTACTTCAAAACAGTTGAGTTTTCTGGCTTTTCTGATTTAACTCTGACCACCGTGAGCGATTTAGCTGTATGACTATTATGGAAATGAACGGACATTGCTCGAGGCGCTGTAGGTGATTGTACTCGCTTATCATGCTAGTGCTGATCGTGCTTCTTTTGCCTCTCAAAATAAGTGCACTGATCACGCTCTTTATGCTTATCCTGGTGATTGAACCCTCTTTAATTCTTAAGCGTTTTTGACTCTTTATGCTTCCACGGCTTTTTGCTGTTCTTGCACATCCAAAGCACGATACGCGTCTTCGCCTGTTTTGTCTCTATAATGCTTGTGGTGCTTTGTGATGATACAACTTTTATGTTCATTGTGCCTATTATGCTTATAATGATTATCACATTCACTAAGCCCACCATGCCCAACATGCCCAACATGCTGGTTCTCAATTTTTTGCAGGCTCCTTTCATATCAGTTCACAGATCAAAGGTTCCCGAAGCGTCATAGAGCATGTGGAAACCCCGTGCCAAATTACAAAGTGTCTTTCTCTTACCAGTTGATGTTTATACTTTCTTTTGGCACTTCCTCTGAAGTTATACCGTGTTTAATGCTGATGACTCGCTTGCGTGTCCGGTTATACCGGTGCCCGAGCCTACCGGCGGGCACGTCAAGTGTCTAAGGAATTGAATGACTTTCTCCTTCGGTGATCTCCTTTCCTCTCGACATCAAATCCCCCACTTTTGGTACAAGGACTCGATATTATTGGCTGTTATGCATATGTTCTGGCACCCCTCTGATCATGAAGGAGGCCGAAGTCACATACTATAGTGTGTTGAGCGCCAGAGTCTTCCATGATAATTTCTTTTCGTGGTTCCTCTCCTTGACCAGACTTGATGTGAGGTGGTCCTTTGTTTGATTCGGCAGAGCACCAATGTTTCAAGTTTTCTTTCGGGCATGCATGCTTTGAATGGCAGGTCTTGATAGGGTGGTTCTGAAAGTTCCAAAGTGGGGTTTGCGAGATTGGCTTTAATGAATGGAAAGTTGAGTTCTGCTGACCCCATTGTTTCCCCGTTTTCTCGTTTCGAGTTCAAGGATCGTCGTCGTTCCGAAATCACTGATTTCGTCTTCCCAGATCTTATTGTGTTCCAAGCATTCGATGAACAAGAAAATACTTGTGGTTTATACGAATGGGTTCTCTTGGCATTGAAAATATTCCTCCGCTAAGACCCTGAGGATGATGTACACGGCCAAGGACGTGCATCCTGTTTTTTCAGTGAAGCAGCTGGCGAGAGATCTGCAAGATATCAAATGAACATTTTCAACGCTAAATAAAATGTGAAGTAGGTCAATGAAAACTTTATTGAAGACTGCCGGCAGTTGTATATGTCGCGACAGACTGGTTAAACAAAGAAAATGAATCATTAATTCAATTCAACGTCTCTTCCATAAGGCTAGTGGCACCCGAAGAAAAAAAACTGCATCTTCCCCGCTTTGAAAATTTGGGAGTCAGGCAGAGACTTTTGAAATCATGAGAGTGCCATCTTTATTTATGATTCTATTATGTCAGAGAGGTCAAAACCTGCTTTGCCCCCCTTCGTTTTTGATAACCCGCCCCTCCTTCTGTGGAACTATACGATGATATGGAACGACAATATGTGAACCGTGTTTAGGCAAATTACAAGTCTTCGAAGCGATGATTTCAGAAACACTGCACTCGACTAGAGAAATTTCCAAGAATCTGCTAAAACTTGGATTACTGTGAGAAAAGTCGAGTCTGTTTGTTGTGTAAAATCTCGCAGTGTCACGACCAATGTTGCAAATTACGGCGTACAGTAAAACCTTGATAAATGAATATCGCGCTAAATGAATAACTCGATGTCTGCATAAAAATACATGCAAATAAATATAGGTGCTCACCACAAATGTTCAGAGACATGAAAAAAATATTAGGCGAAGCAGAGAGCTTAAGGGCAGTACATACTTGGCACTTTTTTAATTTCAATTGAATTTGGGAATTTTATTTAAATTTTAAATCAATTTTTGTGACTTTTACCGTTGCTCACATGACATTCAGGTGACATAGATCACGTGCTAGTCGCGGTTTCACTCAACAATTTCCTTGACGATGAAGCATATGGTTGTCCGTCTGAGCGTTCGTTGCTGACGGAGCTATATGAAAGCTTTATAGATTTGGAGAAAAAGCTAAGCGATTGGGAAGATACTCACACTGAATTAATACAGCGGTCCAGCTCGACATAAATAGTAAAAACACGATCAAAACACTGTTTAACATATAAACTAGTATGCTCCAATTAAATTCGATGTAAAAATTTCATTGAAATTTACTTTCTCTTCGTAATATCTAGGCTTAACTATATTAAAACGAAAACATGGACATCTAATGATGGCTAAAAGAATTTCAATATCCTATCTTGATCAATGGAGTGGTATGCAACCAGAAAAGGTTTCTATGCAAGATACTGAAAATCAAGAATAAGAGTATTAGAAATCCACTTTCTTTTCATGCTGAAATGCTTTTTGTGATGGCTATGGTAATTCGTCTTGAAATTTAAGCCAAAACCAATCAATTTTTATGAAAAATTTATTTTTTTGTATTTATTGGCTTCAATTAAACGGTTTACAAAATATACTGTGTTTTTAATTAAATTTTTCCAATTTTGAGAGAGCAAATTTTTGGACAAAAAGACTGAAAATATAAATTTTTATTAAGACAGGTATGAATTCTCTATTATACCCACTAATTCTCATAATTTATACATTATCAGGAATTCAACTCATCAAGAAAACCACCCAAAACCTCGATAAATGAATATCCTCGATAAGTGCATAAAAGCGCGCGTTTTTAATGTATTCACTTATCGAGGTTTTACTGTATAACGACAAAATTTCGAATAGCCATGGTCTAGTCTTTTGTATCGTAATGGAAATTTCAATAAAGATTCTGAAAGCGACCATAATCAAATCACCATTCGGTATTCGTAAATCGGTCGTTATTCTGCACGATTTATGCCATGAGTGTGCACATCTTACGTTCAAGCAGTGATGTTAAATCACAAAATTTTCGCGCGTAATAATTAGAAATTTAGTAATAATTATTACTAATATGGTTTATTACAAATTGTAATATTTTTAAAAAAGTATTGGTGCAGCGGTCAAGGTGTTTACACAAATGCGCCTCAGACCCCGGGTTCGAACCCGGGCGACAACAAAAAACTGGATGTGCGGTACACATCTGGAATATCAAGTGTGTTAAGGTTTTCTATAGAATATATAGTTTTCGCCCACGGCTAAGGTAAGCGGCATCCTTCAATACATATCTGTTTCTTTAAAAAAAAAAAAAAGTATTTGTAATATAGAGGCGATAGTACAAATTATTACAAATAATTACAAATAATATATAGTTTTTAATGAAGTTTAAAGGCTTGAGGGATGTTGAACGGAAAGGCGAAGTGACCAAGAAACTCCATTTCCGGGGTGGCCGCGAAAGGGAAAGAAAGAAAGCTTTAGCTATAGATTTCAGAAAATGCGTGTTTGTATTTTTTTTATGACGCGAGTTAGCTGGGTGATGACGATGACCATGACGGTGAGAGCGAACTTCGGAGGTACTTGCAGCAAGAGAATGCCAAAGTCAAGAACCAGATTCGGGAGTTTTACAAACTCAACGAAGGCTCGTTTCCTACTGTCTTCCGGATGGCCCAAGATCTTTTGTCCATGATGGCGATGTCCTCTCTCTTGGAATCTCTTTTCTCTTAAGTGAAGAGCATAGTTAGCGAAACAGATTTCAACCGCAGACAATCAAAATGTTGGCTATTATTACATAAGAGGCAAGTGTCTACTTTGACCGCCTACCACAGTCGAAGCTGCCGATAATCAGGATTAGGATCATTTAAAACCTCTGAACTCGACCTCCGAGCAATCTACGTGTTGTATGGGCGAAGCGAAGTCTGCTGATATCGTCAACATACTAGACCTGGATGATGGGAGGAAAAGATCCTGCCTTGAGAGGCAAAATAAGCAACGAGCAATGACAACGAGCGAAACGAAGTGTGCTCAAAACGGTGTGTTGCAGATTTCAATAGGATCGAGCGCGGTGGAAGATCTTGTTCCCAGTCGTACGCAAAACTTGAGGGACACGAGCGAAGCGGAGTCTTTGGATACTACACGCAATTTACCAGGTTTTGGCGATTCCGATTTCAGCGATGCAGAGACTTGGTATTCTAGACATGATGCAGAGTTGAACAATACAGAGTCTAGCGATGCAACAATACAGAATCTAGCGATGCAGAGACTCAAACTCGACAAATAGTCTACTTTTAGGCGAGCTGGAATATAGTGTTTCCAGGCTCAAGAAAGTTCCATAATTAGATAACGATCTGGGAAGCTTCTCCGATTCAAGGGAGGATGAAGAGATCTACCGAAACTAAGTTTCGAATAGCATATAATTGATTTCTAAAATAATACCGAGAATGTTTCATGATCGAACATTGCGTGAGTAGATGAGAGCTGAATAGGTGCATTGAGGCGAAAAGCAGGCACGGTCGTACTATACCATGTAGGAACTTCATATATTTGTAATTATTTGTACTTGATCGAAGATAATTCGATTGATATGCAAGAAGATTTTCATTCGAAAGGCATCAAAACCTTTTTTCAGACCAAAAACAACCCGAAGACCATTTTTGTGGATTTGAAGAACGAAGAAAAGGGAACTAGAGCGACTGAGACTTCTAGTATGATAGCACTCGCGACCGATTACTACCAAGACCTATACAAAGAGCCAAG
>JAKTWD010000939.1:0-12745 GCA_030581935.1 Metschnikowia corniflorae | reverse complement strand
GTGTAAATCCTTCGAAAATGTTTTCGCAAAGAACAAAAGTCGATTTGCTCTTACTATTGACTGTGGAGAGCCAGTAACAGTTCAGAGTCTTTCGCTGTTACAATTAACTATTATGACGAGAGATTCAGGCTTCAAACAGGTATTATTGGCTTCGAGAATATGACAACCACTTCACATACGGGCGATGTGCTCTTTGACCGTCTCAAGAATGTTCTTAAAGACTATCAAATTGAAGACCGTATCGTGTAGAGACAATGCCGACCACATCAATGTTTTGGTCGATAATTTTGGGAGAGAATGTTTGTCAAAAGAGCTCGAATCAGTTGCAGATGTGCGTTGTGCGGGGCATATTTTCAACTTAGCCACCTTCGCCTTTTTGAAACGGATGTTCTTCAGACCAACGAAGTCTGCGCAGCTTGATGACGAAATTAGCAAGGAACGAAGAGAAACTTCAGACCAAGATCAAATGAACGGTTTGGCTTTGGCTGTTTAAATTCTGGCTCACGGAGTCAATTTTCACACATATTTGACAAACACTTTTGCGTCCATCGTTGCCGCGCACAAGAACGCTAATGGTGTGAATGGGGGCCCCGAAAGCCTATTAAAGAACAACCAGGTGGCTTTCCACTTACAAAATGCTTCATCGATCTTTAGAATTGCGAAAGGAGATCACTGAGTCACTTGGTAAAGTTGACAATTTGCCGAAGGCAAACCGGGAGCACTATAAGGTGAAAGACATCTCGTTCATCGAAGAGGACTGGGAATACTTGACTTTTGTTTGCAAAGTTCTCAGAAGCTTCAAAGAACCTACTATCATGCTTCAATCGTATGAAGAGATGACTATAAGCTTTACTGTTCCGTATGTCTTTCATCTTTCAAAGGAACTCAGGTCCTGGGAACGCAGTGACACAGCGCTCAATAATACTTTGATTGCTAGAGAATTGAAACAAGTCAGGCTCAAATTACTTCAATATTATCCTATAGGCCATATGGACGATGGTATTCCTGAAGATATTGACCCGATCAAGAATTTTTGTCTCGCCTCCGTTCTTGACCCCCGAGTAAAGCTCAAGTTGTTCGAAAAAAAGTGCCTTCGAATACGACTATCTCTACCATAAAGAGGCACTTTCGGGGCGTCTTCGATCGATACTGGCTGAAATTCGGCCGGAAATGCAAGACAACCCACAAGAAATAAATGTGGAAAAGTGGGAGGTAAATTACGCGTCGGAGGTGCGACTTCGATAATTGGGGTGACGAGTTATGAATTAATCTTGCTGAAGATATATTGAATGATACGGATTCGATCGAAGATTTTTACGATCCTCGGAAAAGCAGGTTTCCAATAATCAGTCTCATGGCGAGGGACTCCTTGGCGACTCCGGCCATGTCTACCCCCGCTGAGTCGTTATTCTCGAGGGTTTATGACACGTAAACGAAGAAGCGCAATCGTTTGCTCCCGATAATAATTCAAATTTTGACGATTCTCAGACATCGAGGCCTTATTTCCGACGAGGCGGTAGCATTACTTGACGAGGAGAGCGATTTTGTCATGGACGAGACACCACATGAGGTAGACAGGTGTCAAGCGCCAAAATAGATCCCCTTGGTCAATGAGATGGATGATGATATCACTTAAGTTTATACACCTTTGTTTAAAAAAGAAAACATCACATTGAGGAGTCCACATATATTCCGATATCTGCTTTATTAGAAGTACTTCCTGTGGGTCTTAGACGCTCAAAGTGATGACTATAAACATAGTAGTAATTAGGTATAATTATATATAATTATACTTAATTACTAATTACTACTTACTAATTATATCACGAAAAGTATAATTATACCTATAATTACTCCTAAAAGTAGTAATTACTATTATTATTCTCAACACTGGTCCATGCCATCCTAATCACGTGGAAACTTCAAGCCACACTGAACTCATGGAGAAGTGCCTTTCATACAAGCGATGCAATGCATTCCCAATTCAATTAAAGTGTTGGTCATTCTTAGATCATGTGCGTTTCTTCAGAAACGGGAAGTGAATTATACTCTGGAATCTTCCGTGAAGACGCTGAAAACTCGGCAATTGTATAGTTTCCGTAGGTGGTCATTGGTGCACCAGGATCAACAATGATTGGGGAGAATTAGCGGCGAACGGCTCTCAAATATATCATAGGCTACCGAACTCTGTTATGCTTGTCAATGTTTTTACATGGATTCCAATGATATTCTATGCGTGACTTGGTGCATATACGGGTGAGAAAGAAGACTTGTTTGGATAGCAAAATATAAGATATTTGATCCCTATTTGGCAACAAAAGCCCACACGGTGTCAGAGTGACTTTTGTTGTTTAGAAAGCCCGTGTTTTGAGAACGACGTCGCGTGGTGCTATGAAAACCCGGCATATCTATCTGTATCCAGAATCAGATGATTCCGAAACTAATAATACTGCTTCAGCTCATCGATTTCAATATGAGCACCATGCACATTTGGTCTACATGGCCATCATCTTCATCTGCCTCTTCAAAGGGTTCAGCCTCGATTCATTCTTACCTTCTTATTTCGTTCACTCGTTTACGTCTCGGGACGTTTAAAAGCTTCTGCAGATCATATTATTGTGGAATAGTGGAGAGAAAAGAAGATATGAGAAGAAAAGTGGTTATCTGTGAAACCGATATACACCCTCCATCCTAGATATCTCAATCGAGGTAGCTGAGAGTTATACAGAGACTGAAAAAGAATCGTCTAGTCGAATCAGTACGACAAGAGTGTCGCAAGTAACATAAAGACACGGTGCAAATAAAGTTACCAATGGTTGCATTGTCTTCTCGAAGATTGTTTGTCCGATTTGGATTATCTTCAGTCGAGACCTTTCACAAAAGAGTTACCAACCAAAACGTCTTCCATATTACAACAACCCTCATTACTGCGTTCACGACCGATTGCCAAACCTTCGAAACATAGACCATTGTGGAGCTTCCTTATCATGCTCTTCAATGCCTGCTATTTCGTGAAGTTGGTGGCATACATCTGGCCTTTGAGATCACGAAGACTCACTTCCACTTTATTAAATTGGATCGCAATTAACAATCTGTAAAGTGACGCAGAGCGCTCAGGATCATCCAATTCCTCTTTGAGTGAGTAGAATCTGTGCTCGACATCATCAACAATATCGCGAAACCCCTCTATTTCAAAATCAGGGACTCCGTCTTCCGTGAACAAACTCAAAACTTCCATTTGTACTTCAGACACTTCCCAAAAAAGACGATCGTCGTGGGTCCAGGTCAGAATGTCATTTTTATGAAACTCGTTCAACGCGAGCATAGCCTGATACATATCCTTGACTGCCTTTAGTTTGTCGACCAAGTCCAAATCAAGAGAAAACTCTTCTTTGATCATCCGTTCCGTTTCTAGAAACACCGGTCGTATTTTGTTCAACACCGTGTCAAACTTAATGATGTTGAAGTGACGCCCATCGAAATAACTTCTCAACACACCTTTGAGTACACGCAAGATTCTGTAGCCTTTGGAAGTGTCAGTTGCACGGACTTGTCTGCTGCTGTTTCTCCAAGATTTTGGCAGAATCATTTTACTGGCATTCTCACCAGTCCCGCTGCTCATGAAATCGACTGAAGAGTCTTTTCTGATTTGTTCATGGTGGCGGAGGCAGTAAGCTGTGGCTACGAGGGTAAGAAAAAAAAGGGGCCACAACCTCATGATACCTTCTGTGTCGTGAAAACTGATGCACTCCAAATGTTGGATAATCATGATGCTTGTTTTTTTGTTCATGTATCACGGAATTTCAACTACCCGAACGGATGGAATGGTGACCTTGCGCCTCGTCTTGGCCGAACGTCTGCATTCGACCAGGATGCGTGATTTGAAGATCATGGGGAATTGAGCGGCGTATCGAGAGTTTTTTTGACAAATCGCTTTGATCGCAATGATACGCAAATGTTAAATATGAAACTTGATTTGAGCATAGCCGAACATCACTTCATGAGTAAGTCTCCAAGTAACTTGACCAGCTTCTTGGAGATGCCACGGAAAATGCCACGGAAAATGCCACGAGGAAGGGTCGGTAGACCTTGGTATTCCCATTTTCTTCAAAGCATTCAAAGGCTCAGATTGCAACCCTCCAAAGAAGTAAGTGACGTCACTACCTCAAAATGACTGTCGAGTGGATACTGTCAGTGCTGAGTCCCATCGTAAATTTATCATAAAGTGTGTCATCGAAATGGTAGCTACGATAACGACAGGCCCTTCGCACTCTACGATTTTACGATAAACCTACAATTTTCTGGCATTTCACAAGCTGTGTACTGTGTGTCACGCTGGCTCTGATTCAGTGCTTCCAAGGAAATCAAAGGAGCTAGGAACATGGACGTTGGCAGAACCCAAGTCACAATATGCACGTGAATGCAAGGTATTTGATGTCTTCAAGAAACGAAAGCGTCAAACACTAGCGCTAATTCCTTCGAGCTATTCGCTCTCACTTGTCTGTGTATTTCACTCTGCATTCTTAAAATTTCAATGACGCGAGAATCTTGTGAAACACATTCAAGTCTGGAATTTGTAATCCTTCTGTTTCAGCGATACTGCGCCATTTGAAGCATTATTCTCCCAACGGGCGATGCGGTTACAAAGTAAAGAGATACTTCGCTGGCACGTAGAAGACACTGACATTTCCCAAGCATAGGGATGATTCTGCGGGCTTTCAGAAAATTCTGGATTAGATCGCAGACCTGGATGAAGCGCTGGCAAAGAGAAGGAAATTAGAAAGAAGTGCTGGATGAAGAGCTCTTTTAAGCGAAAGGAAGCATGTGATCATATTAAAATCAAATGTTATAAGAATGCTAAAATCAACACACTTCGTGTACGGATCATGCTTATCATGACATAAAAGAAAGATTCAGAGAGGCTTTGGTGCTTAGTTTAGTTGTCCATGTTGAAATTGTGAAAAAGACGGAAAACTGCAAATTGTCTGTCTCTATGAATATCAAAAATTCCGACTCCAATCAGGATAAAAGTGTAACAATTTGTAATACTCTAAATTTAACAACACTGGTCTACACCAATCTTCTTTCCTCGTCTTATAGGTTTCAAGCCATGCTCCGAATTTCATTAGTATTCATATAAAAATCAGAATTGACAAAAATAGTAGGCCCCTGTAATAAACAAGCTTTTGGCGAGAATTCCATGAGAAAGTCCTACTCAGAACTCCAGACTCCACCGGAGGTTTTTTCTATAGAATATATAGTTTTGCTGAGATGAGGCTCGTACAGCAGCCGGACCACAGCACCCCTAAATGTGATGCGACTTGGAATATTCTTCGAGAAAGAAGGTTTAACATCAATTTTCAGGATGCTCTGATCAAACGCTCTAGAATCCTGCTTCCTGGAAAATGTGTAATGCAGAGAAACATTTGTGGAAAAATTCAATACGAGACCGGCGCAACGTATATATTTCCATCGAACTTGACGTTCCTAGATGTGGATTGGTCATGCTAAACGCTCAGCACCGAGACATCTTTTCTCGTAATCGGATCAATACGATTTAACACACCGAAACTTTTTATAACGTCCTGGACAAACCTGAATAATACGCTTCCTGTTAGGGATTTCACTCCGAGCACCTCGAATCCAACCCCAAAATTCTTGAGTTCAAAGAAGTTACCGAGATAGGTGAATGTGACTCCCAAACAACTTGTTTCGACTACGAGCTTTCCACTCCATAAGTGTAAGAGCGAACTGGCTTAATTTATAGAAAGCTCCTTTCTCAAGGCTTCCAATAGTACTTCTTGTAAAGCGTCTTTGTGATCAACGAACGCATTTCAACCTTTGAAGCCTATTCCTTGAGTATTTCACACCGGATGTACTGACAGTATTACCAGTCAATCAGACAGTCTAGAGGAATCTGGCAAGATTGAAGGGTTTATGAACAGTTAGGCTCAACAGAGATGCGCACTGAGATTTGCAACTGGTTGCAGCCATGGAGCTTATCGGAGAATGCAGGCCCGTACACCAGCGAAGGTGGGCAGTTTGCACCCCGGCGATTTTCTCCAATTTTTTGATCATTTTGCTATTTTTTCAGTTGAGATGTGTTTCCGGGGCTGAACTGAAGGGGATAAGCTATTTGAATTTTGTTTATCGGGTGTTGATGGCATCCTGATCTGGCTTAATTTTGGCACCAGCTTGGAGGAATCATAAGCATGGCGCGATATGCGGAGCGCATTATTCACGACAGAAAAGGAAATTGTGTTTGATGTAGACTTTCTCAAGATCAACACAAACAATAATACTCATCTTGTCAGCGGCCCGTCGTTTCAAGGAAACTCATAATGAGTACAACCCACCGGCGACTGATTGAGCGTGTGTTTATGAAGATCAGACATTCTAGCCATACGAAGAAAAACTCGAGTCAGCAAAACCTTTCACTGTTCCCGCAGCTCAAAATCCAGAAGACGGGTGCGGGCATCGGTCCCACCCATTGCTTCTTGTTTGGGTGAGCTTTACCAGGTATCTCCGTCGCTTTTGGGGCCACGTTGCTTGCAGAAGCACCAGAATAGTAACCATATTCCCGTGGTAATCTTCTTTTTGCCGAGAATGATTCGAGTCATATGATGCATCATTTTGATCTTTAAAGACTCGGGTACCAATCTTCAAGCTCAGTTAACGTACTAATCTGCCATTTGACGAAAATCAAATTCGGGGGAGGGGGCCAGTCTGAAGTTATTTCTCCCTCACTTCCCTAGTGACTGTGACTGCTTTGCTCCCTTAAGGCGTATCTCTCTCACTAATTCAAAGCTTGTCCGTAGTTACAGCAATATACGAGCCGGTCAATTCCAATAATCTGACCATTCCTGTGGGTGACTTTGAATGACTTGGTGATTGACCGTTTGTCCACAGAGGGGCACTGTTGGTCCGTTCGCTCCTTGGAGTCATTAACTGGGTCGTGCATCCATGTGTTGAGTTGATGAAGAGCCGATCATTCCACTTCATTTGTTCTTCCTTGTACATAGCTGTCCAGAACTTTTTCCATCGAGTGATATCCCGCACCTCTGGGCGAATTTCCAAGAAGTGTTTATGCTGCATCACCGGGAGCTTACTTCGTTTATCCTTACTCCTGGATTTGAACGGAGCGTTTGCTGTAAGTTGGGATTCACTTACTGTGATGGCGAATGTAGACGGTAGCAAACCCAGATGGGTCTTGGAACTAATGTGTTGCAACACTCCTTGTGCAATCTTGCTTCTACTCTGATATCTTTGACGGCGACCCTTTCGTCCTGAACAAATTTCTCCACGCTTCTGGGTCCAACTGTTCATTCGAAGAAAGATCCACTGCAAGCGTTCATAGGGATCCCGACGAATCAAAGAGGAATTCACTCCAGCACAGTTTCCTCATGTATTCTGGAGTCAACTTCTTTTTCGAGAATGATTCGGGTCATATAATGAACCAAATTGAGTCTCCAAAGATACCAATCTTCAAGCTCTGTGAACGTATTAGGCAAAATTGCTGCTCGTTGTCCTTACATCTGGGCCTGAAGTCCAATAGCTACGTAATCCCCCTGGTTTGGCCTGGCGTAAACCTTGTCTCTACCTACATTTCGACAGTATTTCTCACAGCCAGATCCATTTCTTGAACATCGCAGTCGACATACACAGAGTAAGATCCTTCTATACCACTGTGCACCAGTTTTGAGTCGCATCGTAAACCCACCATAAATGATGTCAACGCTAACAATTTTTCGTAATCGTTGCAACGACAGGCCCTTCGTTAGTAATAAGATCGTAAAATATTACGACCCACTTTCTTTCGGCTATTACAAGGCGTGCACAATGTGATCAGGCTGGCTCTGATTGGGTGGTTGCATAGAAATAAGGAACTAAGAACATGGACTCTTGGGACTATGAAAGGTTATACGTTCGCTGATCACAAAGACACTCGAGGAAATGTACTAAACAGAAGTGGATGCGTTGAGAAAGATACTTGCTGTGAACCAGGGCCAGTTCGCTCCTACACACTTGCGATTTCTTCGTAACCGAAAAAATATCGTGAGTTTCTACGATGCTTACGATCGTGATGGGTCTGCCATCGTAAGGTGTCGTTAACGTCGTTCACGACGTCTACGACGCAACACTGATCCTCAGCACGGTGGAGGCTCTCAAGATCCCCAAACCTCTCGACCAAGAAACTCGTTGGCTCCCTCAGTGTAGCGGTACCTGTTGTTGTCTCAAACCTCCGTCAGCTTTGACTGGCTGTCTCAATGATTAAGGCCCGCTTTTCGACTAAGGTGTCGATTGTCTCCATTTCACCAAGCAAGCGGCATGCGCCAACACCCACGAAATCAAGAAGGAGCTCTCAATCCGTCAATCCTTATCGTGTCGGGGCTGATGATTTTTCCCGTATTGAGTCAACAATGCTGCAGACTCCACTCTTGGCGGTGCCCATCCGTCAGTTCCTGTAGTTTCAGCCTTGCGACCATACTCCCCCCAAGACTCAAAAGCTTTGTTTCTCGTCAGGCGCTGGAATAGTATAGGCTATTCGTTACCTAGTCGGCATAGGTTTGTACACCTAATGGACACTCGTGAGATACGAAGATACGGATGGTGCTCGAGAGACCGAACACTGATTCAAACGGGTCAGAAATTTTAATGATAATGATGACTCTTCATTGTTCCATGTTATTGATGTGAGATTTGAGGTGGCCGAGCGCTGCAATGACCAGCCGGAGCGGTTCCATAGTAATTTCTTTTCCCATCTGCGTTCATTCACGTTCGTCAACAACAATTTCCAATCTACTTTGCTTGGGCATATTGTTTTGTTTGTGTTCCACCAGAATACGAGAAAGAACCAGGAGAGTTGTTTGAGAAGAGCACTATTTGTAACTGTGCTTACCTCATATCAAAAGCTTCAAAATGAGTCTGGTAACCGTGACTAGAAGTGAGTCTGGTTCGATGGCATGATATTGCTGATTTGGCTTTTGGGTACCAACAGGCATGTTAGTAAGTAGTATTTTTCGCCAAAATTATGTTTTTTTATTTCAAACATATTTCTGCTAGTTGCATAGATAAACATAAGAACATCCTGAAAAAAGAATTTTTAGCAAAAGCTAACGTAACTCACTCCCTTTCGCACCAAACCCTCATTTGGGTCACCGCCTGCATTTTGTAAAAATATAATATCTTTGACTTCGAATATAACGCTCAACATACGCTAAAACATAAAGAAATTATTGAGCTTCATTTTGACATGTCTGTCTACGATTCTCTATTGTTCCACAAATTCTTCAAGTGGATTTGCGTTTTTTATGTGGCTGTGAAATTTTATCTTCTAAGTCCACGGAATTTTCCAAAAAGGGATTAACATTGCCCAGAAGGCTGGACTTGCCACAGGCCGTTACACCTGTCGGAGCGGTCATGAACCTTGGGACTGATGCCGCATGGATCAACCTGTTGCAAGGGGCGTACGCGCTGGACTCGGTTTTTGGTCCGATCTATACTTTCTTTTCCGAAAACGGGTTGCAGCGGGCGGAGACCTATGTTGATTACGAGTTGCGGTCGGACACTGGTGTGTTATATTATCGGGATCGCTTGTGTATTCCTCACAGTGTTCTCCCGGAGTTTCTTTTTCAGACCCACTGTGCTCCATCTGCTGGTCACCCTGGGATGCGGCGTTGGTTGCAGTGGATCCGTCCACTCTACTATTTTCCGGATATGGCGACGACCGTGGAAAACTACGTTAAGAGTTGTCATCAATGCCAGGCTGTCAAATACAATTCTACGAAGCCGGCCGGGGTCCTCCAAACTCCCGATGCACCCTCTGGTCGTTGGACAGACATCGCTACGGATCTCATCACGGGCTTTCCAAAGGTGACATTTCAGGATCGTGTGGCGGACGCGATCCTCACTATTGTTGATAAATTCACCAATCGAGTTCATTTTTACCCGGTCCTGTCGGAGTTTAGCACCCAGGACCTCGTTGAACTATTGATTAATCGGTACTTCCCATTACACGGCCTTCCCAATTCTATCCAGTCTGATCGCGGGCCTCAGTTCACTAGTGCCGCTTTCCAGTCGATGTTGCAGTTACTTAAAGTGCAATCTAAGCTTTCCTTGGCTCGCCACCAGCAATCCAATGGTCGTGTGGAAAACCGAAATAAGTTGATTGAGACCTATTGACGTCTTTATGTTTCCCTGCGGGAAGATTGGGCCACTCATCTTGCGCTTGGCGAGTATGTCCTAAACGCGCAGCCCTCTACATCGCTTGCGAACAAGTCACCCGTCGAGATGGACCTTGGCTATATTCCCTCCAGCCCTGTGTCGTTTATGTTTCCAACTGAGTTGTCCAACTACACTCAATCGTCCGTCGATATCTCGGAACACCTCGATCCACTCCATGACACCGCTGTTGCTGCTCACCAAGCAGCTTTTCAGGGTGCCAAATTTTACTTTGATCGCCGCCATGCCGATAAGCAGTTCGAGGAAGGCCAGGAGGTTTATTTGGATATCACCCAGCTTGGTCAACAACTTGATGCCAAAAATGCTCAGCTTCTTCCTAAGCTCCGCTCCAAGTTTGCTGGCCCGTTCAGGATTGACAAGGTTCTCAGCCCCGTCGATTATCAGCTCGAGTTGCCTACGTTCTACAAAGGCCATCCTGTTTTTCACATCAGTCACCTTCGCCTCAAGCAGCGGGTTCCCGACGAGTACTTCCAGGCTCCTCGGGAACTGATTGCCTGGAAACAGTATAAAGATGGATCTCAGGCGGTTGAAATTACCGAGATTGTTGGTCATCGTCGGTTCAGACGCGGGTACCGTCTCCTGGCGCGCTGTTCTCCCACAGCCGAGTTCCCTCAAGGCGAGATTGATGAGTTCCGTTCTTCCGACTTGGCGAAAACAGCTCCTATCCTCACTTACGCGTATGCTCGTAAGCATCTGCTTGCCGCTGTGTTAAATTTTCTTTCTTCACTTCGTTGAATTCCTCATTAGACAAGTCACTAGCGTCGGTAATACGCGTTTTGGATCTACTGCTTTTTTTGTTCTGCCTGGCGTGAGTGACGAGAACATCGCTAAATGTTTGGCCATTATCACAAATGAATGTCCCTGCGAAAGCGCGTACTTTTAAAAATTGTCAAAAAAGACTTTCAACGGACCAGCCACATCCCCAGGACAATTTTCTAGTAATTCATAATGCGAGGAAGCGAGGCTCATCAAACAGGTGTGTTTTGAAGGCGTACTCGAATCATCAGCAAGACTAGAAGATCTACGTGGCGTCAGATGACTTTCTGGAGACAACTCATTTCCTACCTCGATGTTGATCTTCGATACACCCGCAGAGAATTTAATGGTATTAAACCGGCCGTTTTGAAGCTGCTCCTGACATTTCGAGCAGTGAAAGCTTCTGCCCGAGCAAGTTTATATAGTGCAGTGTAGTCATCTTTATTGATGCGCACACTGCCACCCGCGAGCACATCAACCCTACTAATTCTCCGGTGAAGTGGTGATATTTTGTCTTTGACTGCCCAAAACAGCAAAGATCAAGAGGTTGCAACAAATGAGATATGTGAAGCGGCATGTATAGAGCAATTATTTCATTCTCGTTGCAAATTTTGTCAAACTCTGATGTCAAATGACTACCATGTCCGTCAAGTATCAAAAGTCTAATGTGCCTTTCGTCATAGACTCTGTCTGAGGGAGAAAACCCTGTTCGAGCCACTGGATAGCAATTTCATTGGATGTCCAACCATTCGCACAACTCCCAAGCGCCAGTCTTCTACAAGCTCAGCATACCAAGACTCGCAAATTTGCTTACCTTTAAAGATGATAAATGGGTGCAAATACAGACCCGTGGCATTGATACACTCAATTGCTGTCACCCACTCTCAATTCCCTTCTGAATTGATTGTCTTTTCCCCCGTATTTAAGTCCCTGATACAACTTTCTTTGTCACATTAAACCCATCGAATAGCCTGTCTCGTCCACATTGCACTCATCGCTTGACTCGATCCCATATGAAGTATCGTGTTGTGCACATGATCAAACCTACCTTTTAGTACCTTTGGGTCATGGCACTTTGCCCGTCGATAATCAAAAGGCCTCGAGCACTATGTGTCGAGATTTGGGTGTCATTCCGCAAATTTGGAAGCCGAATTGGTTCCAACATTTAAATTCACTTCTGTTCAATGCGACGAGAGCAAATATTCTTCCATTCTGCGAACAGCATTGACTTCCGGGCGAGACCAAGAGTCCTTCGAGATTATCCATTTGACTAAACTTTCCTCTTCAGTCTTTGTTAATTTTGTTTGGTCTTCGGCTGCTTCGACGTGATTTCTTGAGCCTTTCCTCCTCCGTTGCAGAGTGCTGCGGGACACATTGAAAATGCGTGCTGCTTCCGGAACTGACTTTATATTACCCTCTTTTAAACTGTTTAGGGCAAATGAGATCCTAGCTTCATTATCCCAGAATGGGGTTGAATCGACCAATTGTGGTGGCATTGGAGGTGTTCAAGAAAAAGAAAGTTTGTTTTCAGACGCGTCTGTTGTTGCTGACCCGAATGAGGGTTTGGTGCGAAAGGGAGTGATATACGTTAGTGGAAAATATATTTTTTTTTCAAAAAATATTAAAGCATTTGCCCTGAAGCTAGTCGGTCGGGACGATGGAAAAAGTTCTGGAAAAAACTACACAAACATGAATGGTTGGCTAGGAATGATTTCACAGCCCTCCATTTGTTCAATTTCGGCTCATG
>JAKTWD010000938.1:0-12762 GCA_030581935.1 Metschnikowia corniflorae | reverse complement strand
TCTGTGGTTCTTGGGGGCGTTATAGGTAGATGCATGTCTGGGTCAGCCAGTTCGCACATCCTCACGGTACTTTTGAGAGCTGCAAAGTATACCATTCAGTGAGCTAATGAAATTGAAAATGCTTTAGGTTTAGCATATTTCCAAATAGATCAACAGTTTAAATAGTCTCCAAAAAATCTTGTTTACATCTGAAACTCTTTCAACAGAATGATTCATCTCTCGTGTGATCCTAACGTGCGCATTTCTGAATCGCATGGACCACTTTAACATCTAATTTTTGTTCTCCCATTCACTAAAACGATGAACAAAGTACAGCCGTCTCAGCCCAATACCGAAGTCGCAAACCTAAATCCCAGGAACAACATACCTATTGACTCACTCGAGCTAATCCGAAACCGCCTCCATCAGGTATACCAGTCATTACGTAAGTTGGCCGATCAAATAAACCATACAAACCGGAACCCTAATGCTAAACTTCCCAGCTACCTGAACTTGCATGGGCAATTCCAGGTTCTTATTACCCAATTGCATAGTATAGCTTCACAACTAGATCACAATAGCAGCATTCTCCGCTCAACTAATGCGTATCCGCTTCCAAATTTCCCCACCACTCAACATGAGGGCTTAGTAACCACACTTTTGAGAAAGAAACCGTTACCCGCCGTTGACGAATGGGTAGCCGATGCAATCAAAGAATGCGAATCCTTTAAGATCTGTATAGAGAAAGACAACGAATTTGCTGAGTGGTGTCATATCAAAGTGAGGGAGTTGGCAGGTGAGTTCAATTTCGACGGTTTTCACATCGACGGGGAGAGTGACCGCGAGGACCAGGATGTGGATGTAGCTGAACCTTTAAAAAAATCCCAATTCGTGTCCACTAAACCGCCCATGAAGCCGGACGTTGTGATGAAGTTCATGACACTCGGAGTTCTAGAATAGGACAGAACGTACAGCCAACGGCATCATTGTGGGCGAAAAATGCAGGTATATATTCTAAAAGTGTGTCTATAAATAAAAAAATGGATGCACGAGGCACATTAGCTCTGGGCCTTGGCGACATCGATGCTGAGGAAGTCGTAGAAGTACAAAAATGCAAACACAATGAACGCGACTGCTCCACCCAAGGTGACGTTTCTCATGGAGATTCTCTTGGCCAATAGTTGGCCCCCAATGGTGGCAGCAGCAGTGCAGATTCCATGGCCAACGATGGCCCCGAAAATGACGAACCAGTAGTCAGACCCCGCAGCCATGGCTATGGTTGCAATTTGCGACCGGTCGCCCCATTCGCCCAAAAACGTCATGACGAAAACCTGGATCCATACGGGCGAGAGAACTAGCGAAGCTAAGTTTGTCAACTGGGCAGCGTAGTCCGTCCTCTTCGACGATGTACGCGACTCTGACACACCCTCCTCTAAGTCTGTCATTTGTATATTCATGGTGCTGGCCTGTAATTCTTCCTCGACTTCGGCCATCTCTTCCCCGACACCAGCATCCTTTGACATGCCTACTCCCTCTTTGAAGAGCTTGAAACCGAAGACCACAAATAACACTGCGGCTAGGAGTTTTGTCACTCTTTCGGAAATCAAGGTGGGCAACGCGTGACCTACAATACCCAGCAAAATGGTCATGATGGCCAAGGACGAGAATCCAGCGGTAAAGACCACATATCTAGGGTGTTTCATGGACATCAACGCAGCTATCAAAAACGTCTTGTCGCCGATTTCAGAAACAATTATCATGGACACAGACATGTAAAGCGACTGCAAATGGTCGTTTTTGCCCTCCTCGGCATCTGGAGATTCGTCCAGAGTCAATTTTGAGGGGACGTTATCAGCATCTGTGATGCCATCTACCTTCAAAGGCAAGGAGTGCACGGGTTTGACCCCCGAGACCCTGCCCGACCCGATTTCGGGCGATGCGGCGAGCGCAAGTGCAAGCCAAGAGACCAAGAGAAGAATCAGAGATGAAAATCTCATTTCTGACAGACTTAACAAAGTGGATAGGGAGCTTTCGGCGTGGGTGATCTCCGAAGACCTGATACGCACCTGGGTGCACTAAGATGCAGGCAGTGAATAGTTGGAGGTGTCATGACGTCTCTTTTCTATTCTCTTGAAGATAATCCAGTGAGATGTTTTTGACTTTTGGTTTTTGTCTTTGGAGAGCAATATGAAAGTGATTACTTGGCGGATTTTTGGAAGTCAATCGTGGAGGACAGTACTTTGATACTAGCACAATCCGCGACACAGTGAACATCACACTCAGACTCTGCGTTGGAGTCCATCAAATGCAAGTAACTAATTCCAGGCTTGCCTGGCTTGCCTGCTTCTTTGACGAACACGCAATCAAGAAATGTTTACAAAAAATTTTAATGATTCGACCCTTTGATCTCAGCGTAGTGTTGACTATTTTTGTTGTCTTTTCGTTAAATGCTGCGTAATGATGCGCCTTGTACCTTTTTTATGTACCGGCCACGGCCAGGTCGCGTATTGGTCCAACGAAGGTATCGTCTTCAGACCTCGTCTCCTTATCCACTCCAAATTGTAAGTATAAGACCGTCAAGACATGCGGCGCAATCTCCAATCTTGTAATCCTATTAATTAGTGAATTTCTCGTTAGTTGCAAGTGGGTTTTGCATTGGTGAATAATGAGCATGAAATAAATTAGCGGCGTGTGTCTGCTGGGAAACCTGCATTTGACCGGTCTACGTTTGATGATTTAGTAATGACAGTTTAAAATCAAGAGGTATAATTTGCCGCTAAGGAAGAAAAGATTTATTGAAGATAAAAAACTTCAACAATTTTTGCAAATTGACACTGCATCAACTCATAAAGTCTTTTTCCCGCCTGGTCCCGATTACACCTTAAAGGGACATGCGACTCACCGAAACATCTAGTTACATTATCAAATTTCATCTTCCAACTTGGAGCCTCTTTTAAAGCCTCATCTTGAGCATTTTTTGAGCCTATTTTTAACCCGTCAGGTAGCAGAGGAAGTAAAAAGTTCTTTTCGAATCAACGTTTCGATGAATAAAACTAAATTCGAAACATAATCAACCATCTAGGATGGACAACCACGGTCTAGACCAAACCTTCACCTGACACGTTACGAGCGTCGTTGCAGGCCGAGGAGTGCACGCTGGGTTTGAGCAGGAAAGTGCCCACAATAATCGTCATCACACATCGGTGCGATCTTCTTGGCCTGTATATCATGTGATCTGAGCCCATCTGACCGGCCCCACATTCGGCGCACTTGGTGCCAGAGTGCACTTACCCCTCCGGATTAATACCCCGTGGCATCAGCCGTTCATGAGTGGCGTATATATAGACGAGCCACTCACGCGTGTTTTCTTTTTCCTCAGAATACTTCCATTTCACGATTCTTTTTTCTTTCTTCGCTAGGAATAAAGGAATCGACGAACCCGTACCAACCCTGACTAACACGCAATTACTTTGCTACTGTTGCAACCTAAGTACTGAATCTTGCACACATGTCATCCGATAAAAGAATCCCCAAAGTTACATTCACATCTCCAGCACGAGCTCGGGCAATATCACATCCAGGAAACAGACCCCACAATGAGGATTCGAGATCCGCCGAGCTAATGCCCTCCGACAACAAGAGACACCACTCATCTTCGATCACGTCGGTGTCTTCACAAATGTCCGACGACTTTGAGCCTTTTTCTAAAAGACACAGTTTTGATGCTGAAACCATTGATTTGGAAAAGCAGCTCATGATAAGTGCTGGCGGCCGGAGCGTATGCTGTTTTTTGCTAAAGGCACTACTTCTTACTACCGTCGTTCTAGGGTGCGGTGTGCTAGTGTTCTACGCTCTTTGAGAAATGAATTCGAAACTATTGAGTTTGAAGTCAGGGTATAACTGCTGCCTATCATTCTATATATAAACTTGAATGCCATGAATTTAACGATACCAGAATTATCTATTTTATTCAAACTTTGATAATGTATCAGGTCTAGTATTGATAGAATCTCACTGGCCCGCGGCTTCCGGTCAAGCAGGTGCCTACGAGCAAAAAATTGCTAGGCAAATTCACCTTCACAATGACGAAAAAAATACCTGATTCAGGGTGCTTTGAGACACTTAAACGGCCTAATGAATTCATATTTCTTGACTTTTCTCTTACAAAGCCAGACATAAAGATGCCCTTTCTTACAAACTAATATTGCATGCAAGCCTTCTTTATGCACGCCGGACTTGCCACCGAAATGTAAGCACGATGGAAATATTATTTGGAACTTCAAACGCATATGCGTCTGTTTCTGACAACATGTTTGAATCGCAATAAATCCTCTGCACTTGCAGCGCGTTTCGAGCAAATCCTCAGTGACAAGGTTGGACACTCGACGAGATCGCTGATCGAACAAGATCCAACCTTGCAGCATTTATACGAGAAGTATCACCAAGATTCAAAGAGAAAAACAACTTTCGAAGAAGCGAAACTTCAAGCAAATGCAGAACAGAAAGCTTTTGAAAAAAAATTTCAAAAACAGTTAGGTTATGTGAAAAGTGAGCATCTTCTCAGATCTAAAGAGGATAAGATAATCGCCTCTGGTCACTGGGAGGGTACCGAGCGGATTCAAGATACAGCTTTGCGAATGCTAATAGATTCCGCACCGAAGGCCAAAAAGATCAAGCGAAGCAAAAGTATAATAACGCCACCGAAGTCTTTTAGTGTCCGAGTAAGTGCTGCAAAAGAGGGGTCTTTGGACTACCAACTTTCAAAGACTATGTCACCTGAGGAAAAGGAAAAGGAGGAATTCAAAGAATTGTACAAAGAGAAGCTTTTGGGCCCAGCCATGTTTACCGATTACACGTCGTCCAACACAGCCATGGGCTTGATTGGTAATATGGCGAGCGCACGCATCAATGCTGTGATAAACCGAAAAACAGGCAAATTCGAGTCTCCGAATATGGACAAGGTTCGAGGAAAACCACTTGACCGAGAACGATTGGCGAACTCTACAGACTCCAACTTTTTCATGAATCAGATTCTCAAAAACCAAGAATGTTTACCGGTGTGGATTGAAAATCAACAAGGTATCGATCGGGAGATCGCGCTCTTCCGGGTAGAGTTGCGAAAGAAATTCTTAAAGGCACTCGTCGATTGTGTGTCGAAATTGGGGAAGCACACAAAAGATGAAATCTTTCAGTATCTCACCACAAGTGATTCCAAAGTAGTCTTGGTGGATGCCAGCAAGCAGTTGATGAATCAGGACGGCAAGTATATCAAGGCAAAGATCGAAGATTTGAATCGCGGCGTGAGGAACTATAACTTGCAGTGCCCCTCAACGGGACTCCACAAATGGAAGCTTACTCAGCCGAATGAAGTCAAGCATTCTTTCCACGAGACTATGGATAGTCTTGAGGTTTTACTTGAGGAGTATTTCAAAGTGTTTGAACCCTCCAAGAAACCTATAGTAAAGGCCGGTAATTCTTTTTTGGGATTGTTTGAGTCAAGTGGCCAGGGATCAGGCGGAAACTCTTCACGAGGACAAGAGAGTTTTGGATTCTGGAAGCTGGTGAGAGCAATCTTCAACAACCAATCACGACAAATCTAGTTGAAGGCATATGCGACTGCTCCCAAAATGAGACTCATGACCCAGAACTTCCAGAAAGTCAATACCTTGTAAATAGTGCCTTTGTCGGGTTCTGATGTTTTGGATACATCGAGGTGCTTCTGGAAGGCGCGGCTCATTTCTTCCCGACTAAAAATGGACTTGGCTCTCGTGTTGCCGTTTGCACCCAAGGTAGATTTTGTGGGATCATCAATTTTGGTGAAATAGTCGAGAAGGACAGATGCCCATTCATCAACGTCATCTGGCTTGTTGAAACCAGTTGCAACATCCAAGTTCTCGCCTGTGTAATTCACGACTGACTCCAATGGACCGCCTCTGTTGATGGCAAGAACCGGTGTTCTGTTCAACATGCTCTCAACGGGAACAATCCCAAAATGCTCGAAAGTCGGAGTGTAAAGAAGAAGCTCTGCATTCTTGAGCGCAGCATTTTTGATTGAGGATTTCACAGAAGGTAGGAAAATGATCTGAGTGGATTGAGGCATGAGAACCAACTTGCCCCGGAATGTATAGTGTATCAAATTCAAGGAGTCGCACAACGCTTGTAGTTCAGACAAATATTCCACGTTTTCTCTTACTCTTGAATCGAAACCGCCAGCAAGAATCAACCTTGGCGCTTGGGTCCCATCTGGTAGATTTTCGACCATTTTGGCAAAACTCTTAATGGCCAAGCCGATGTTTTTGAGCCTCTCGAATCTGTTGATGGAGAGAAAGTACTTTCTTCCTCCCATGAACGACAAAAGCTCTTCGTCACCATCTTGGTTTTGGTCAGAGGTATCACTGACATCCACACACGGGTAGATTACTCCCGGATCAATTCCAGAAAGATTTGAAAACGTCCTGTGAAATATAGATTTTGTGAATGTAGAGTTCACAACTATAGCGTCACTTGTTCCAGTCGTCCATTCCTCTAGCGCATTGAATGGCTTTCTGTATAATTGTTTAAGTAAACCGCCTTTTTTAGATAAGAGTTGGTCCGGGAAATGGCAGTAGAAAAGCACTCTCGCAGCGGGGTTGCTGAATATGCCGAGAAGCGGCACGCAAATAGACAATTGATCAACTATGAAGTAGTCATACTGGGAAATCTCCCCCGAAACAATGAGACGAACAACTAGATAAAGCTGCCTCAAGATAGCAAACAATATATGAAACTTCCCGAAAAGCGTTGTTGGAAGAAAGTCTCCATAGACAACCACGTCCAAAGTCCCATCACTGACTTCCTCAAAACAATGCGATAAGTCGCAATGAGACGTGTACACCTTTACACTGTGGCTGAGATCCTGAAGACCAACTGCGGCATCGACCACCAAACGTTCAGCCCCGCCAATTCCCAAATCAGGGTGTATGAAGGCGATTTTCGGCATTGAGAGTTGAGAATTGATGAGAAGATGGAAGTGCTTGAGGGCGTTCTGCGTAACGTTACATGCGCGACTACATGGAGGAGATCTGACGTGAACCTTCACTAATTACTAGTTGATGGTTCAACAAATAAAATTGAGAAAGTTGTTCGTAAATTACAAATAGTCAAAAATTACACAGCTAGCTCAACCTTGGCAGCTTGTGCTTGGGCAACCTGGGCAACCTGTGCAGCCTGTGCGTCACGTGCCTCTTTCTTCTTCAACTTCTCTGCCTTTCTATCGTACCTTGTGTCGTTAGGATTGAACCCCGCTTCCTCGGAGCCCCACAAGGCCCACTCGGGTGTTTCTTTCACGTAGTCCAACGCACTGAACTCCTGCCCACTTCTGAGCAACTCGAAGAATTTGGGATAGTCGATGTGAGTGTTCCACTTGCCGTTGATGCGGAACTTGGTGTGGGCAATCAAGATACAACATGAGTGGGCGTGTTCCGCAGCAAGCTCGTAGTTCTGCCCGCGGGCGTTCAACTCCTCAACAAGACTCTCCACAAACAGTTTGCACTCGTCGTAGAAAGGAATGTTCTGCATAGTCAAGGGATTGCCGTTTCCTGTAGAAGACCCACAGAACGTGGCTCCCTTGACCTCGATCTGCGAGGGTTGTGCACGCTCCACCATGTCAGCGTAGCTCTTGATGTCACCCATATTGAAGCCCTTAACCAAGGTCAATCTGAAGACCGTCCTTTGGTGTGCTTGCGTGGTCCTCAAGATATCTAGACAAGCTATAAGACGCTCCCAAAAGTCTGAGTTTAGCGGCCGGTCGACTTTCTTCAAGTCCAGCTTGGTGGGCGCATCAATGCTCACATAAAGTTGCGTGACCTTTTGCAACGCCTCCAAATTGGCGGGATGTTGCGCGTTACACACCAAGAAAGAGGAGATCTCCCGGTCGTGGAGCATGCCCACAAATTCGTTGATGTGGGGATAGAAGATGGGTTCGCCCACAAGCGATAAAGCACAATGCCGGACTTGGAAAGCCTCTTCGAACCTGTCCATCTGGATCCCAGGAACTCCGCGCATCTGTTTGATTTTTTTATAGTGACCCTCTAAAGCACCATGTAACACTTTCTCCGGGGGGTCCACCTCCCAGCGCCAGTTCAGCTTCGCCACCGGATTGGTACCGTGACGCCAGCAGAAGACACATTTGTTAGAGCAGGCCAAAGAGGGCGTGGTTTCCATACACAAATGCGAGCGAATGCCGTAGAATGCAAACTTGTAGCACGAGCCACGGCCACGCATGGCACTCTTCGTCCAGCGGCAGATCTTCACCCCTGAATGCGACCCCACTACTGTGTATCCTTGCTTTGTGAGCGATTTGAAAGTAGGAGAGTCCTGAGCCACCATCTGTTTTGGCTCCATTCCACTGAGCTTGCCATTCGAAGCTCTTATGATCGCGCCCATGTCCTCAACATCCACCACATCGCTGGCCGGGTCGATTTCCTCTTCCTCGGCATCACTATCATCGACTTCATCGTTCTCATCCACCGTGAATGGTTCATCGTCACACAAGAGTTCAGCAAATCGATTTATCCAGTCTTGTGCTTTAGGGTCTCCTTCGTATTTCATACAAACTTGCCCCAAAGGAAACAAGCGGCGGCCTCCAAGCTTTCCCAACCATCGATCGGCAAGTTGAGCCTGGTAGCAGAACTTGGCTCCATCCCAAGACTCAGAGTCGCCTAGGCCCAATACTGCAAAACCAGCTAGCGACCGCAAGGGGTACTTGTCTACACGGAAGTCCTGGAATGTATCTTGCAAATGCTCCAAGAAGTAGTCAATCGGCGAGTCGGTCTCATACGAGGGAAGAACCAATAAATAGATGTTTGGCTTAGTGGCCTTGGGTGTCTTCATAAAAAACTCTTCCAAGTCATCTACATCGTCATCGAGAGAAAGAAGTTTAGGCGGAGTGGCCAATCCTTCGATACTCGAAAGCTTGTCATACAATGACTTAGCAATACGTTGAGAAGATCCGGTCAATGTAGTGTAAAAGATATAGATAGGCGACTCCAAAAGACGAAATGTATTGGCACTCAATGAAGGCTCTCGCGTATTCGGGGCCGGTTTTGTGCTCTTGAAGATTTTAGTTACTTTGCTCCGACGGGTAACTTTTCGCAAACTAACCGGAGAGGAAGAAATATCTGGAAATACCGTTTTCTCTTCTGGCATATATGCATGGGTGAAGTCAACTTCAGTGACCGGTGATACTTTGGCTGGCGATACTTTGGCTGGCGATGCTTTCGCTGCGGAAGCAGGTCTCGACTTCTCTTTCGTCGCCACAAAGAACCAAGCTGAAGCTCCTAGCGCAAATGAGATCCGGCCTCCACTAAGGAGATATATGGCGCAGCATAGGGCAAATATTAACGATGTCAGATCCATCTTTGGGAAGAAGAGTATTAGGTAGTCAGAAAAAATGATGAGGTTGATGCAGGATTTGCACCCAGATCGGGGTGCGCGTAGCCTGTGGCAGTGCTGCGCTTTGTCACCGTAATTATGTAGTGTGCGCGGCGACAAAAAGCCACAATTTCATAGGGTGCATTTTGCCAGTGGGTGCAAAACCCCTCTTATTTCCTAATCTGTGTGAATATCTGTGGATCAAAGCAAACTCCAAATGTTCCGTCTTCCTGAAGGACTGGTTCCGTCATTGCGTTTCTGCACTCACATCATTTTTGCTATCCACAAATTCCCCACCAACAAATTTTGCAACCATTTCCCATTGCTTTGAGCACCCCGATCGGCACACCGAATATCCTGGCTAAGATCCGTCACATTATACCCGAGTAAAAAAATGATATAGGACATTTTTTCGCACATAGAGCTAAATTCCACAGTAGACTTCTGCAATGAATACTGCTTTTTACAGTGATGAATCACTGCCCTTAGTGGGTTCAGAAGCCATCGAGGAGCAGTTCAGGTCAGTTTCTGATGTATCAAAGAAGCCTATCTTAAATATAGACTCGACTCCGGATCCCGATCTGCCTCGTGATTATATGACGCCGCCGACTCCTATAGAGCAAGATAGCTCTAATAAGGAGCCATGCACATATGTTCGTCACGAGTATCTCGCGACATATATTGCGTCGCAGCCACCACACAAATCACAGACATGCTTAGCGAATTACGCGTCCACAAATCATGATGTTGACCGCTTAGCTCAAGTTCCTTTCTTCCCTAAATATGTCCAGAACATAGCTAAATCCAATAACTGGATCTTCCCACGGCTCTATCAGCCCAAAAAAGCCAAGAGAAGAATAGTGAGAAGCACCAAGAAAGCAGCCTCCGTAAGCAGGAGTGCTCCGAAGCCTTCTATCGGTATTACAAGCACATTTCCAAAGCCCAAAATGAGTTATTCTCATATTTGCGCATCAAATGCTATTGATTCTCGGTTCGTTGTGCACGGATTTGTGGCGTTGGAAGTGTCTAGGGTGGGCTGTTTGAATGTCATACTCAACTATCGCAATTACTCGGGCGGCATCAAAGCAGTGTATGTTAACAAATATCTTGCAAATTTCTCGTGTGCAGAACACAACTGGCAATACTGCTCCAGTTATCCGTTGAAAAGTATCACGCAACACGTCAAGTTGATGCCAAATGAGACGGTGGTGGGGTGCATGCCCGGTCAACTGCCCAGCTTTCCCATATCATCGACATCCGGGATATTGCAAAGAAAAACATACGTTCGCAACATTGATGAGTTCAAAAACTTGGTTCTGCTGATTGTTTACGACGAAAACCCAAACTTTGGCCAAAGGCATCCCTATGAGGCACAGTGGCACCGCTTCGAGCTTGACATACATGGAGCGTATGTAAAGAAGACCAAATGCGGCTTGTGCCCCTACTGCCCCGAGGTGAAATTTCTCTCGTTGAAAAACTCGGCCTACCTCTCACACTTGGCGTTGGCACACGGGGTCTTTTCCACGGGAGGGCTTGTGCCAGAACCACTTTACGTGGGTGAATATCAATTCCATTACACATGTGAACCGTCGAAGGATAAGATTGCAGGTGCTCTCCAGTGCCCAGCATGTTTCCGTGTGATCGAACTCACGAATTATCTGTCCAATACAAACCCGCTTGCCGGTTACTTCCGTCACTTCAAAAACGAGCATCCGCGTTCATCAATTCCTGCCTCAAGCGGGCCTTGTCCCTTGCGGACACAATGGCGAGAGGGCAAGACGGTTGTCGCGGCTGCCGCTAACCCTCGAAAACTGTAGGCCGCTGACTCGTGAAAGATTTATTCTAGAGTCGGAAAAGACCTTAATGTCAAAAGGGGCAATGAGAGAGAAATTTCGCTACCATTGAAGAAGGTAGTGGACCTCAGAGAATCAAATCACTTTTTGATGAAGCTCAAGACATACTTGATTTTAATTTGGAATACTGGCTTGATTGTGTTGCTGTAGCTGGAGGCAGTCTACGCTAAATCAGAGAGTATGCGGGGCCGTCGACTCACTACAGTGCTTGTTGCGAGGGCCCAGAGTGATATCTCGTGTATCATGTCTAGGCGAAGATGAAGCGAGGTATCAACGTTTATCAGCAGTGTTGGAAAGACCGTCAAGTTATTTAAACTTGACTAGTTACTTGGACGACCACACCCTCAAATTATGAAACGGGTTTGGGAACGAGTGCAGCGTTTTGACTGAGTGACTCGGTCCGTGTACAACACCTTCACAGATTCAGGGTAATTGCTAGTAAGTGCGAAATATTGATGGAAAACAAGCTTGCGAAGCTACATCTTGGTATTCTGATTCTTCTTTGCACCTCTTCTTACATCCAAAATTTTCATTTACACCGCCAGTACTGTGTGGGTAGAATGATACTAACACGGCATGATTACAACTTATTTGTCATGAGCATTCTGTCATAATTATCGGTTGCATACCTGAAAAAGAGCATTTATATTATAGTGATGTCCGCAGTGCTTGCAGTTAATGATACAGAATCTTTGAATTCTGCGCTATATTTTATGCACTCTCTTCTCCAAAATTAAACCATCTTATTCTAGCTAATTTGTTATTTGAATCTGGGTATATTAATCTTATAAGGTAACTGTAGTACCCTGTAATACACAAGTTTTGGGCGAGGATTTTCCATGAGGAAGTCCTTCTCAAAACTCTAGTCTCCATTGGAGGTTTTTTCCATAGAATATATAGTTTTGCTGAGATGAGGCTTGCATAGCAGCCGAATCACAGCACCCTACAATGTGATGTTTCCTTAAAAAAAAAAGTGTATTGCTGCTAATAATACTCTCGAAAATTATTTTTAAATTGTTTTGTAGATCGCAAAAAGAAGGGTTTTTTAACATTTCATTATCTTTTTTTTTTTTTTTAAAGAAACAGATATGTATTGAAGGATGCCGCTTACCTTAGCCGTGGGCGAAAACTATATATTCTATAGAAAACCTTAACACACTTGATTTTCCAGATGTGTACCGCACATCCAGTTTTTTAGTGTCGCCCGGGTTTCGAACCGGGGTCCTAGGTGCAACATTATCAGTTGTGAATGGCGACATAATTTCGTCGCTTTATAACAAATCATCCGAAGCAATAAAATGCTATGAACTTGCGCACACACTAAAACAATTTAAAATGAGTGAAACTATGTAGAGGAAAAAATTATTGGATCAATGATGGTTGTTCATGCCCAGATATCTCGTAGTAGCAGAAAAATCTACAGAATGCTAGAAAATGAACATTTTGCACACATCCTCGAATTTTTGTTCATCTGAATCATGTCAAATATGTCAAACCAAAAAGATTGCATAGTCTCGTG